>PVKU01003676.1:0-170572 GCA_004027475.1 Anoura caudifer | reverse complement strand
AGAGATAAGATTGGAAAGAAAGGAAGAAGGAATAAAACATCAAAGAAGTAACATGAAGGAAAAGGAGTTGAGGAGTAAAAAAAGATTTAAAAATGAAAAAGTAAAATCAATAAAAATAATAAGGAAAACCCAAAAACTCTTGCTGTTTTCAATCTTGTCAAGCCGGTATTTCTGGTCTTGCTGGCTGCAATGGCCGAGGGGTGACAGTATTGCTTTTCTTCCTGTTCAGCACTCAGTTATCTTTGGGCTACTCTCCTCTCTGCATGGGGCCTCAGGCATATGTTTTGAGGTGGCGTGCGCCTACCCCGGTGGCGTGTGCCTACCCCGGTCGCGTGCAGGTGCATATGATCTCCCAGCTGTCCACGCAGGAGCCCCGACTGTTGTGCGGGCACCGATTGATTGCAGGTCCTCGATGGCTTGCGGGCACAGACCGAATCACCACACAGGTCCCCAGGTGGTGTGCTGCCACCGATGGATCCCCGCGCAGCCGACCCCAATGGCTGACAGTATGCGAGCTCAGATGCATAGTCCTCCCAGGGCTGTGAGACCTTAACTCCGCTTTGTGAGATTTCAAGCAACCAGGTTTATCTCAGTGCTGCTGAAACCTTATTTGACTGGGCAGGGAGCAGTTAACCTACTCCCTCCCTAGAGTCTTGTGGTGAGTGCTTGCTGGGGCCTCAACCCCTGCCCTAGTCTCTGTGCTGCTGGAGTACCCTCCTTACTGTCTGGTTTTTCAATGACTGCTGCAATTTTCAATCTTCTGTTTTCAAATATGTTGTGTTTCTGATGTCTGTTTGCTCTGTTCCGCCTGTAAATTGGCCAGGTTTTTCTCCCAAGTGTAGGAGGAAGTGGAATGTGCTTCATCCTACCACACTGCCATCTTCCTTCTCCCTATCCTACATGATTTTAACAAAACAATCGGTGCTGCATTCTGGGTGAAATTTTCAATTTTAGTATCCATTTTACTAGTTCTCTTTTCAGCAGGGTCTAATCTATTTACCTCCTGTACTGAAATGTTTATATCAATTACAATACTTCATTTCCAAGATTTCCATTCAGTTATTTTTATGTACCTGTTTTTATTCATCAACTTTCTCTTTTTGTTTTAAGGATATTATTCCGTTCTGTTTGTCTTACAACATTTTATACACTTATTTTATATATTTTTAGGTTGATTAACTATTTCTATTTTCTTTGGTGTGAATTGTCCTGATTAATCAAATATGATGACTGACATTCATAGCAGTGGAATTCCTGGTACGTTTTGTGAAATTTTTTGAGAGTTCCTTTTACACAGCAGATTGTCATGTTCATGTTTTTTTCTTCTTAGCCTGTACCCTCTTCCTCAGCTCCTGCATTGTACCCTGAACTATATCTTCTTTGAGGAATTTTCAATCAGATTGCAGGTTTCCATACCTATCTGCAATGCTACCTAACTCCCACTCTTGGGAAGTTGTCTCTTATTTGTCCGTGAAATGTGGACAATATCAAGTTTCTATCTGCAATATTACATAGAGAGGTAGAGCTATTTAAGCTTCAATTACTCACACATGGGTTATTTCTCACCCCTTGGCTTCACATAGGGAGCTTGTTTCTACTGTTTGACAATGTTTATCACCAACTCTTGCATCACTTTGAGGGCCCAACCCCCAGTGTTTATATTTAGGCCTTGCTTCCATAGGAAACATGATTTTGGATCTTACTCACTTCTCTGTATTCCTGATCTATGGGGATTTTGCTTTTGTTTTGGAACAAAGATGGGTATAATTGCTTATTTCATTTATCATTATTTTTATACATGGAAAAGAACTGGGAAAAATGCTTCCTAATATCATTTTCTATTTAGCTTTCATTTATTTTGAATTAAGAAACATTGAACCAACTAAAGTGAGTGATATATGTAGCTGACTCTAGGAGATAAATTACATTAAGTTTATTTATTTATTTATTTATTTATTTATTTATTTATTTATTTATCTATATGGCATATTTTTCAGCACCCATAGTGTGATAGACACTTATTAGTCCTTGGGTAATAAAGATTAGATAGACTATAATCAGTAAACACAACTTGAACTGATTTAAGAAAAAAGAAAATATGTCATTTATATCACTGATAAGTCTTCAGGAATAGCTTGATTCAATTGAAGCTCAATTGAAGTCTTCCACTTACTGTTTTTGCACATTGGCTTTATTCTTTCATGTTTGACTTTCTTGGGCATAGCAGAAAGTCCCAGAAATTCCAGGATTACATGGCTTTATTGTTCAAAAAGAGAGAAAGATGCACTTTCTCTCAAAGCAATCAGGGTGTACAATACTCAGTTGGCTTGCTTAGAAGAACAGCTGAGGGGAAAATCAGCCTTCCCATAAAAAGTAGAATTTTTGATATGCTTTTCAAGTAGCAACAACTCTTTATTATTTTACTTCTTCAATCTCATATTCTTCTTTGTTCTACTGAAAAAATACCTTCTCTTTGAAAATGCATTTCTACATCTCCTTTCAGACATATAACTTACCTAGTTGATTGTGTTATGCTTATTTTCAAAATGTACATATGAATTCTCTTGAAATATGCATTTTATTTTGTTTGTACATTTTTCCTGTGTTTCCACCTGGATACTGAAATAACTTGTTAAATGAATATTACCAGTCTTTTATTGTTTTTGAGTGTAAGAGTCTTCCTACTCTATGATCCCAGTAATTCTTATAAAGATAATGGCTGGGGATGGGCAGTGAGGTCTTAGGCTGTATTGAGGCATAAGGAAAGCTTGAAAATCCAATGAGTTAACAATTGAGGAGCTAAGGTATGAGCATCCCCTATTCGTACTCGGGGTCAGTCCCCTCATGTCTTCCAGCGTGCCACTAAGTAAACATCAAAAGCCACGATTCCAAATTTCTGAGCCTGGAACCTTATTTTCACAATAATGGAGCCATGTTATATGTAATTCTATTTAGTATATAAGGGGAAATTCTGGAAAGATAATCTCTAGGCAGATTTGAGAAGTAGCATCTGACCCGAAAAAGGTGCAGCCTTTTGTTACCTTGAGTTTCAACTACAAGTCATTGCAGTTCAGGTTGGAAGTGCAGTGACAGACATATTCATAATGCTAGGAAGGTAAGAACGGCCATAGGAGGTGCCAGGAAGGGTGATCAACTCCATTTCCGTAGTGTCAGGCCAGGCTTCTTAGAGGAGGGAGCACTCAGCCTCTTGGGGTGTCTATGTTTGTGACTTGTAAAATAAGAGTAAAATATAAGACATGTATGCAGCACAGCCCTGGTACCTCTGAAGTCCTCCATTCATGGTTGTAGTTATTGATTAAGCATTCTTTAAAACACTGGGAATATTTTTGGTACCGATGTGGGAGAATTTCCCACACTTTATTCTGAAGATAATCCAGAACTTTTTTCTAATATAGAATCTGGTGTCATTTCTACTTGTTTCATTCTCAACATGCTCTTATTGTGGGGAAGGGGAGGTTTGTTTAATTAGAGAGATGTGTGCATTTTGGGCTGGTGGTTAAACATGTCCTATAGTGGAGTTCACTCCAAAGTTAACAATGATCTCAACACAATATTTACCTTATCAGGGGGAATTTTGCTGTTTGCCTGTCACTTCAGTGAGGTCTCCTACTGAGCCCAGCTCAAAACAGTCAAGACAAATGTTAGCTTTAGAGAGCAGTGCTATGGAGCTGGGAAATGATGGGAATCAACTTTGTCTCTTGTGATAGTCAGATCTTCATAATGATGTTGTCTCACCGCAGCACTTCTGGTGCATGTGTGATCGATTGCTCCGAGTGTGTTGTACCTACATCTTTCTCTTCCAGATTGTGTCAGGCAATGTGGTAAAGCCCTGATCATTTTCTTCTGCTAAGAACAAGTGAAATTTTCTGAAAACATTACCAAGAGGTGACCGTATTGACTATTTTTATTATTTATATTATTCAAGTCTTTGTCCAACCTCCCCTCAACTTATTGCAATGTAAACACAGACCTAGAATGTGGGACACATGGAAAATCATAACTGTGGTTGGTTTGAAGCTACCAAAGAGAGATTGACAAAAATCGTAGCCACAGCTGTGTCTTTAATATTGCCTGTATGAGCAGAATTTTATATCTGTTATACAAAAGCACCTAGGACCTCTGTCTTTTCACTTAATTTCTGAATTATTTTATCATGGAGGGACCAAAAATAAAATTGCTGTCCTTTGTTTCTAAAATGCTGAGATGCCTTATTTGACCCTGGTGTGCTGATTATAGACTTGAAGTGACCATGAAATCTTTCATAGATCTGCAACCTGTCAGCCACCACACTGAATCCCAGAAAAAAGAGCCTTTCTCTCTCTCACTGAGGGTCCTGTTGTGGAGGATACAAAAAAAAATACTTCTCTGAAATAAAACCTGGATGAGAAGATTTGTGATCAAGAGTAATTAGGGAATAATACAATTTAGTAAATAGTGAAGCACTTAACAGACTATAAATATGATCAGATTTATGAGAAGAGGTATTTAATGAATGCTGAATAAGAGAATAGCCTTTTTGAAAGAAGGTAAATATTGAGTTGAATTTGACATACTTTAATTCCATGTATATAATCTTTGCCAATATTATTATGCACAAAATGCAACAATATAACACACACAATACTGCCATGCAGGGTGCACACACATACAGCTCCAACAACACTGAACTACTTTAGAATTCAAAAATAAAAGTGACATGTTGCTTCAGAGTTTTATTATACTAATCCTCAACCTTGACCACACAGATAAATCGCTGGAGAGCATTAAAAATTACCACTCTCTGAAATAAAGTAGTCCTCTTTTATCTGAAGGGATAATCTCAAGACCTCTAGTGGATACCTGAACCTTATGTCCACTACCATTTTCCATACACACACACACACACACACACACACACACACACACACACAATAAAGTTTAATTAATATATTAGGCTCAGTAAGGGATTAACAACAATAACTAAAATAAAATACAACAATATACTATAGCCAAAGTTATGTGAATGTAGTCTCTCTTTCTCTCTCAGAATATCTTATTATACTGTACTCACCCTTCTTGTTATGATGTGAGATGGTACAATGATGACATCATGAGGTGAAGTGAAGTGAATATATGGGACAAAGGAATAATTCATATCCTGGGTGGAACAGAGCAGGATAGTACAAAATTTCATTAGGCTCTCAGAATGGCACATGATTTAAAAGTTATGAATTGTTTGTTTTTGGAATTTTCCATTTAATATTTTTAGACTATGGTTGTCCTCTGGTACCAGAATCCATGGAAAACAAAACCTTGAATAAAGACAGACTACTGTAATCAAATCCCCAAGTTTGCTGATGGGGTCCAGAACCTGCATTTGTAGGGCTTCCTGGGTGATTCTACTGGAGCAACCAGGGCTTAAACACATTGCTGTGAACAAGCACACACACTCTGCTCTCCCAAATTCCTTCTGTGAAGAGAGACACCATTTCCCTTCCATTTTTTTTCTTGAACTCTCTTCAGTTGAGCTCTTACCCCACCACTCCTCTGAAAACACTCCATGCATGCTGGTGGCTCAGCTGTGTCTGACACCCTTAATTTCTGCATTCATGTAAAAAGACATTCCGATTTCCCTCGTACTTCTTAGTCTTTGCTTGTTCTTTCAATTTCTGAACATTGGAGTGTCCCAGGATCCTGTTCCTGGTTCCTTTCTCCTTTTTACATTAATTGGTGACTTCAACCAGGTTCATGCTTTTAAATCCATGCACACCCTGAGGACTTCCAGATGTCTATCAGTCCTGACCTCTTTCCTAAACTGTAGCACTCAATGCCTAAGAGGCATGTTGAACTTAACGCTCCCAAACAACAGAACTACTGCCTCCCAACACACACACACACACACACACACACACTTATTTCCCTCCCTTTGCTCTTTCCCATCTCAGAACACCATTCTTATAGATTTTTAATCTTTGCCTCCTCCTTTTCCACACAAATTCATAGTGAAGCCAGTTTGGCTTTCCCCCCGCCAAATTATCCAGGATCTGACTTCCTCATTTCTGCTGTAACTGCCCTGGTCTAGGCTGCCATTACTGCCACAGGAAGATAAGAGGTTGCCTCCAAACTAGGCTTCCAGTGTCCAGTATTACCCTTCTCTGGTACATTCTCAACACAGTTATCAGCACATTAGTCATTCCACTGCTCAAAACCCTGTGATAGGTCTCCATTTTCTTTCTGAAATCAAAGTGCCTGCAGTGGTCAACAAAGCCATCCATGATCTGGCCCCTGTGTATTTCTCTGAGCTTCAAACTTCACCAGGTTCCTTGTATTCTTCAAACCCAGAGGTAGGCTCCCTCCTGAAGCTTTTGCACTTGCTTCTCTCTGCTTAGAACTTCTCCCAATTATCACCTTTTAGTGATTTTTTCCACATTACTTAAAGTTGCAATCCCTTCCCCCTTGGGACTGTCACTGTCACTCTCCCTGTTTCACTTTACTCCATGGCATTTATTACCATCTGACAAACTGTATGAAAGTTCCTTCACTTCTTACTTCCATGTAATTCCTCAGTTTGGTTGCTTAATTTGAATTGCAGGGGATCATTCATTGTCTTAATTTATCTGGTGCTTGAATTTCAGAGAGCAGGTAATACAAATTTGAATAAGAGATTTATCCCAATATGTACCTATATATGTGCAGTTTGCAAGTCTGGATAATCAGGGATACTTATTAAATTTACTTATTTGTTTATTTTTATTCCTCTTCCCAAATACAAATACAAATGCATGGATTTTGCCTGTTCACTACAGTGTCCTGCAGAACAAAACCTTCCACAAAGCTGACATTCAGTAGATATTTGTTGGCTGATGGAAGGAAGGAAGGTAGGAGGGGGAAAAATAAGAGACAAACTGAACATAGATAGAAGTGGGGGTTGGGGTGTTGAGAATATGTATTCAGAATAGATATATCTCTTCCAACCCTAAAATACCAGTATTCAATGTTTCTAGCCCTATTGTTTTTAAAATCAAATGACAATCCTGGTCTCAAGATCACAAATGTCTGTGGCCACAAGTCTGTACATTTCCATGGCCACAACTCCATACATTTCCACGGATTTTCATATCATCAGTCCTATTTTTTTAAAGTAGGTATTTTTCTTCTGCAGTCACCTTTGAAGCTGTGGTGCCTATGTATGTCATGTGTCCTCCATAATATCCACCTCTCTGTTACCTTGATGGCCAAGCTTGCAAAGGAAGTGAAAGGTCCTTCACATCTTTCCTTTCTCTGAGTGATAATAGAGGCTGGATCCCTGGCACGAGAAATGCTTGGCACTGATGACAATGGCAGACATGGAGTTTCTGCATCAGACCATTTCTGTGATGTGGTTTATAGCATTTATGGAAAGCTTAGTGTCATCCTCTTCAAGCAGCCCTCATGATGATATTTTGAGCTACCTAATATGCTTGAATAACCTTCCTTCCTTCCTTCCTTCCTTCCTTCCTTCCTTCCTTCCTTCCTTCCTTCCTCGCTCTCACTCTCTCTCTCTCTTTCTTTTTTTCTTCCTTCCTTCTTTGCAAGTTAGTACCAGATCTTGGACAAGTTTCAGTTTCTGTGATATTTCCTATTTTCTCTTGTGGAAAAGGAGAGAAAATAAAGTTCCTGGTAGTTAAGCTTTTAATTTGGCTTTGATACTTTCAGGTTGAAATGCTTGAATTCCTTTATAAATTATTTAATCACAGAACAGGTAATCTAGGCCAACGTTCTCAACTTCAGCACTATTGGCCTCTTGGACTGGATCATTCTCTGTCATGGGAATGTCCAGTGCATCAGAGAATGTCTCCCAGTACCCCTGGTTTCTCACCCTGACAGGCCATTAGCATCCTTCCCCCATCTGTGACAACAAAATAAGTCTTCAGACTTTGTCCAGTGTCATCCCAGGGGTGACATTTCCCCCAGCTGAGAACCACTAATCTAGAGGCAGTTGAATATATCCTACTGTGTGTTTTCTTGTCATGTCAGGAATGCAAAGTAAAGTACTTTGTTCCTTAGATGTGAAATTTAGAAAGAGTAATTTTAACCCAATACATTATTTTTTGTTGTATTAAAAATAAAATAAAATATTTGGTATGAATCATAAATATACTAAATTGTCTTATTGCTTAAATATGTGTGACCTACCCAACTTTTTACTGTAAGAAATGCCACACTTCAATCACTTCAATATAATATGTAAGTTTTTGAAATGACTTAGTAGGCTGTCTACAGCTATAATGCATAATGATGCATTTGGAAAAGTATATAACTGCAGTTAAATATATTTTATGTTTTTTTCCTCAAATCAAGCTTTGTTTTCTGTCAACTTATTCTTACCTAGAACATGAAGCTCTGTTATTTTTATGTTTATACTGTGCTTTGTAATATGGGTCACTTCACATTATATATTTCTCTAGAAATTTTATTAAAATAATTTACTTGTAATAATAAAGTGAATGAGATATTTATAGAAATTTCAATTTTGAATATACCATAGAAATCTATTACAAATCTAATAGACCATAACTAGAATTTCAATTCATGAAAAATCTATCAAAATGAAGAAAACAACTGTTAATATTACAAATAATTGGTTATCATTCATTATAAATAATTACCTTTAAGCAATTATCACAGTTAAGAGATTGCTTTGGGATTATTGCTTAATTACTATTAAACAGTGAAGTACATATGGCATACAAAATTCATTGTTTATTATTATTTGTACAAGCACAGATGGCTTAGAACAATCAGGAAGACTAATGGAGGGTAAACTTTTTTAATGCAATCATGACATGAATATGTCAAATGATTTTTTGTTTTGCTAACATTATAATGTTATTGTAATTAAAATGCTAAGAACAGCAATTTTTCCCACCTAACTAGATCAAAAGAAAAGGGAAAAGATATTCTATATATTTTTAAAGCTTTATTATAAAATTATATTTCATAAAAATAATTACATTGGTATATTTAAACCTTGCTTTCATTTTAGCTGAAAAATATCGCATTTAAAAAATCTTATAATTTGGGCCCTGGCTGGTGTGGCTCAGTGCCAGCCTGCAAACAAAAGGGTCACCAGTTTGATTCCCAGTCAGGGCACATGCTTGGGTTGCAGGCCATGTCCCTGGTGGGGGGGTGGTGCATGAGAGGCAACCACACATTGATGTTTGTCTTCTTCTCTTTCCCTCTTATTTCCCCTCTCTAGAAGTAAACAAATAAAATGTTTTTAAAATCTTATAATTCAGTGACAGTATATCATAAAACTCTAATAGCCTGTATCAAAATAATACAATATATATTATGGTTGTGTGGATAGTTTTGGGAAGAATGGTGATGAGAAGGAAAGATATTAACTGTGATGTGATGATTGCCAGGAGAGAAGATAATTCAGATTTCTTCATATCTTTATTAGGCCACTATAGCTATTCAGAAATGATTCCACATCATGTTTGTGTATATGGAACTGCTAGTAGAGATATATAGTTGTAGAATGGCTTAATGACTTTTTTATAAAGGATTTCTGTACCACTAATATCTCCTTCCCAAAGACTTGAAACCCACCTTGCATTCCCTGTGGTTAAGCCCAACACAAGCTTTGTCCAGATTCAAACAAAACCAAATGTGGACAGAAATTAAGCCCTTGTAGGTGCAGAGACCTGGGGCTCTCGAAGGGATCAGGGTTTCCCAGGAAGTCTGATTCACAGCAAATCTCTTCCTGATACCTAGGACTTAGAGATTCAGCTAAGGTTTCAGTGCAGACCCATGCCATGCTATCCTTGGAAAAACTAGCAAATAATCAACTGACTTCCTGTAGGTTGTAGAAGGATTCATTTGATCAAAACTAAACAGCTGGCTAGAAGTCTGAATCTTGTGTCTCATCAGAATTATTATTTTTGGCCACAGATGGTTGCAAGATGGTGGCACATATGGTTATGTCCAACTCAAGCACCATCAGTGTTGTCATCTCCTAATATGAGGCTTGGATCGCAAACAACCTTGCATGACTCCTCCGACAGATCACGAACAGATGCTGAGGGTTCTCCGTGAGGACACACACACCATTGATCTCGGCCATGCAGGGAGGGGCTGCTAGCAAGGACCTCTTAAGTCCCAGGATCCGAATGTGTAGGAATCAAAAGTCTTATTTCCAGTGTAGAGTTGCAACCTTGTTCAGATTTTGTGAAGCTTTACTCTCCAAGTGCACATATCACGCCACTTTACTAAGGTAATGCCCAGTGGCCTGAAACATTTGTTCACGGAAGGAACCTCTCCTTTCCACTTGGAAACAAAGCACATATCTTATGTTCAGAACATGGAAACACTTAAGACCACGTGTCCCCAGTGGCCTATCCTCAGTTTGTTGCCATACTGACCAATTCACCACCAGCTTCCTCAGGCTAGCTATTAGTCCATCACTACTCAGTGTCCAAGAGGAAGCATGCCAGCCCTCACCAAGAATCACCCCTCTCTCACCTGAACTGAGACTGTTAAGGTCCAGCTTCTGGGACAAATTGGTGCTCATGTCTTTCCCTCATTTATAGCTTCTTATGCTCAAGGCATTTTTTTAAGATCTCCAGAAATTCCAGTTCAGACCCTTGTCAATAACCATTGGCAAACTTTATTTACAAAACAGGCATGGCTGGATTTGACCCACAGATTATAGTTTGCTGACCCTTGCTAACAAATATTTAATTTATTTATTTAATATCATTTATTCAATATAAAACTGATCCTATGTTTTGCAAAGTAACATCCAATAATTTTGCACGATGACTTCAGCCTGAAACTTCTCTCCTCTTTGTCATCAAAATGCCAGTCAAGTATTTTGTATTTTTTCTTTGTCACTTACATTATTAGAATAAAAATATTTTATTCTTCTGCACCATTCCCTGGCAATCTCTTTAGTGGTAAATACGCCAGAGGCCAAGCTGAAAGTCACATCCACTAATAAGGGTAATCATTTCTAACAGGAGCTCTGAGTCATTTTCCAGATGCAAGCTCACTAACAGAATTTTTACTTTATCTGGATCTCAGATGCATAGCTGGAATGTATTTTGCCAGTGAGAGGAATAAATGATATTTGGGCTTTAGAAATACAGAAACCAAGGATGGCTTTAAAGTTAATTTGAAATGAATAGAAACAAAAATATAAGATATGGGAGCAAATCAGGAGCCTGTTTTTAAGTATGGTTTGTTTATGTTGTCGGAGTAGACCCTGAACTGATGGAAGCTAAGTCCAGGTTTCAAAAATAAATTTGGTTGTTAACCTGCAAAAATTTGTTTTCACCTCACTGAACTCTACCGGAATTTGTCCACACTTGTAAGTACCTGTGTGGACGTTGTCTACACCCGTGAATTGTAAACTCCCAGGGATTACAGAATTCCAGCAGGAAGGATCTCGGTCGTGAAGACCGGAATTTTCCAAGTTCACTCTTCTGCCAGCTCGTTCCTCATCTAGAACCATCATGTGTGACTGCAAGCTCTGAATGCCACTGGTCAGACAGAGGAAGTCAATTAGAGAGTGGACCTGGCTGTTGATGAAAAAAGAAGGAAGAATGGCCGTGAAGGGCAGCTGCTTCAGATTCTGGGCCAAGCAGCTGTGGAGTCCTTAACAAATGGCGCTCCCATAGAGGCCACTGAGACAGAGTACCTGACAATTGTTGCCTTGAGGAAATGCCCTGGGGTTTTAAGTCTGATGTTTGAGCATTGGTGTGAAAATTCCTGATTTGTAAATACCGGTAACTTCTTTTTTTCTCCAAAGGAAATGGCCAAACTTCCGATGTATGCCAACTGCATCTGATCTGATGGTCGTCTGCTTATGAGCTCTGCTTTAGTTCTTTAACAACCTTCTCTAAATTAAAAAGAAAATAATCTTAGGGGAGGGGGTAATAAAGTCATCATCAACAGCCTTTTATGGTCTAAGAACTTATTAACCACAAAAGACAACCCTGTTCTCATTTGTTCCAAGATACACTTTCACCTTTCCTCAATGATCAGATAAGACCTCTCTCCATCCTGATTTTCCTATTTCTCTAGGAATATTCACCTCTCATCTGATTCCCCTAGGCCCATGCATGATACCTTGTCTACTTGCCCTGTACACCCACCTCTATGAAACCCCAGGCCCCTTCTTTTTCTTTGAGATATTACTGATCAATGAACATCCACCCTATTGCAATGGGCTGAATTAAATCATCTCCTAAATGTTTGGTGTACTTTGTCTCTCACACACGTTTCCACATAGATTAAAAAAATAATGATACTATAATTACTACTAATATCCCCTTAAGAGATAGCTGTGAGTTTTAAATGCATTTAGCATTTAAGTGCTTAGCAAAATACTTATACACGGTATATAAGTAATTACACACTTAATAATTATTAGGTATTTTTAACAATGGTAATAAATTTGCATAGCAGTTTATGCTTTACAAAATAATGTCAAAGATTTCTTTTATTTAATCATTGCAACAATTAGTCTCAAGACAGATATAATTTATTCCCATTTTACAGATTAGGAAATTGAAAAAGATCTGGTGGCTCATTCACATTTACCAACTTAAGGGGCAAAGCAGGAAATTCAAACCCATAGTGTTTTCAACCATAGTGTAGCTTAGAGATAGAGCTGAGTTTGAGGAAACGGTAGGAATATTGGTTTCCCATCTTCCCACTTTCAAGACATTTTATATGTGCTTGTCATCCCAGCAGGGTGTTATGTGAGGAGGCCACTCCACCTCTGACATGCTGATCCTAACGTGGCTGAACGATGGAGTAGCAGCATCATCTCTCTGGGCCACAGAACTAGCCCTGCAAATGTTCCTATAACTGATTAGCCTGCAGTGCATCTGTTTTGAACAGGAAAGGTGTCTGCCTCCTGCAGAATTCTGCCTGCCTTTAGTGTGCTGACACCTGCTGCGTCAGCCTTGGATATAATCCTGGAGTTTAGAAGATTTAGTGACAAAAATAATTAACTATCAGAATGGATTTGCAAAATTCCTTTGTATAAACCAATTCATTCAAAATACTTATTTATGAACATGTCTACACTAGCATTCTTTTTTACTACAATATCAATTTCAATCTATTGTTAATCCAATGAGCACTAAAGAACATACTCAATTCAACAGACATTTATTGATTACTTTGCTCCCTGCCAGGCACGCTTCTAGGTGCTGCATAGAATGGCAGGATGCATTCAAAAAGCAACCAGTTGAGTGTAAGTGGTGTAATTGGATAAACGCAAAAAATCCTTCCTTCCTCCCTCTCTCCTTCTCTTCTTCCTTTCTTCCTTCCTCCCTTCCACTGTTTGTTTAGTATATACTGTGAGGCAAACACTAAGAATATATTGATGAATCTGTTCCACATATACTCTGTTTTATAGAGTATACAATCTGATGGAGGAGACAAATAATAAATGAGTGAACAAAAATTTAAAGTGGCCTTTTAGGCTATTACACACAAGGAGAATATTGAATGCCTGCAGAATGGCACTGTGTTTTGCATGGCGGATGCTAATGGCACAGAGCTGAAAGTCATGTTGTGTCCTCTTCACCTTTGTTGGGATGGCCTCAGATCCCTCTTATACTAAAGCATGGCCGATCACAATGGCTTATTGGCGTGGCTTAGTTGGCCCTTTCTCTTTTACATTCTGTTGCTTCAAACAGAAGCACTACTATCTTCCTCACCCCTTTCAGAGAGAAAGTTGTTTTTTTTTTTTTTCATCTGACCCTCCAAAGCATTCTATTCTGTGCAGATGTTGGTGGCAGGATGTTAGAGAGTTCCCTGGCAAAAGAACAAGTCTGCCTTTCTAGCAAAAATAAACAAACAGCCAAATGTGTAGGAGAGGCAGGTTTGAAATAGCTTGAGATATTTGGCTATCTGGCTTTTATTAGAAACCTAGCCTCATCTCAGGATGGAGTTGTCATTGTTACACATTGAAATGTGGTTAGATGATGGGTTCTTCTCTTTCAGCTGAATAGTTTTCTCGGGGACTCCGGGGCCCTCAGTGACTAGTTAGCAGTGTAAAACAGAAATGTGCAGAATATGAAAAAATCCTATATATTAGCTCTAGGATTTTCCATATAGACTTTCCGTCTCCTAGTGATAACCTCAGAAGCCTCACAAATACCAAAACCAATATGGAACAGATTTTGCAAACAGTATGAAAAAATCTACCAGATATCCATCACCCCCTTCCACTTAAGTATTATAGAGTAACTGTCCAGCCAAATTGAAATGGCAATAACGAGAGCCACCCTAATTTGTGCTCAGAATGACCCAGGCCTTAAGTTATATGAATTGAGAAAGCCATCTATCTATCACCTCTAATTACAGGAACAAACAACAGTAATCTCTGGCATTTGTCAGAGTAAGTTTCTCACTGTCTTCATGCAGAAATTTCATATATGCTTTGATGTTCATTTGCACATGTGCTGTTGATGATGCATATCAGCAATTTGAATTCAAGATTGTCAAAAGACAATCTGGGCTGAATCTTACCAGCAGATAGGTTTCTTGCTTGTGAATTTTTTCTTTCTTCTTTTGCTTTATTCTCTGCATCTTTCTCTCCCTTTCCTTCCCTTTTGAATGATGACACCATCTCCTTCCTTGGGTACAAACCAGTACCAAAGAGTGGGATGACCAAGGCAGAGGAGAAGACACTAGTGAACTGTTGCTTTGGAAACTGAAGCTCACATGATCTCTCCAGACCACAGAAAACTGCAGTGAGTACTTAAGAGCAGGGAAGGCACAGTGAGCCTAGACCCTAATTTTTCCAAGAGGATAAGAACTTATGTCATAAAAGTGAAAATATAACCATTGCAGAGAGACAGAGAGAGAGAGAGAGAGAGAGAGAGAGAGAGAGAGAGAGAGCAAGTGTGAGTGAGAGGAAGAGAGAAAAAATACTATAAATTATAAACAAGGAAAAATCACTAGTAAATCTCTTAGGAAAAATGGCAGCTAATTTCTGATATTTGTTTCCAGAATTTTCTCTATGTTTCCACGTTAATGTCTTTACTTAAAAAAAAATTTTATCATAATTAAAAAAATCTGCCTTTAAAATTTTTTCATGCCAATAAATAATGTGAAAATGTGTTTCATTATTTTAATTGTATAAATCCACAAATAATTTATTTTAAAATGTCCCCATTAATGTTCAATTGATTTTTTGATACTTCTTATTTAAAAGTAATGTTGTGTTCACTTTAAAGTAATAAGTAACATTTACTTATTTAATGTTAAATTAATAAGTAATGTTAATAAAATAATTAATGTTAATAAAATAATAAAGCAATATTAAAGTAATAGGTAATGCTTACTTATTTAAAAGTAAATAAAGTAATTATTTAAAAGCAATGTTGTTCTCATGCATATATTTGTTCATTTTTCCTCTTATTTCTCTGGATCAATTTCTGCCAGGGAAGTTGCTAGGTTAAAAGAAGCTAACATTAGAATTCTGATTCCTATGGCCAGATGGCTGTCCAAAAGGTTGACCACTGTATATTACTGCAAAAAGTGCATACCCTGTACTAATCCCAAGCAGATGGAAGGAGAGATTTAAAGTGAAAGATGAGCAGGAGCGTGGATCTCCCAAGTGACCTTCTGACTCAGTGGCCTTCTTCTGCATTCTCAAAAAATGTCTAAAAACCAGCTTCCTCCAGAGTTACCATGGAAAAAAGTCCACTATACTCTCCCTGACTTTCTACAGATTTCATAATTACTGAGAACAGATTACCAAGAAATGAAGAGGAGATAAAAAAATGAGTAAATGTCTTTCAAGTGTTAATTGTCTGAGCCAGACAAAAGGGAGAGGGCCATGGAAAGATGGGGATAAAACAGGAAGCTCTGAGAAGGAGAGTCAGACCAGGGATTGTGGATCGCAATTTTGCCACAGGCTTGGTGGAATTTAGTCCTATTTTTGTGTATGAAATTGCTTATTTCATCTCAAGTAACTTCTCAAACAACCACTATTTCATTCAGCTCACACTATTTGCATTGAAAAAGAGTCTGGAAAGATCCACACTAAACTTAATGATTTCCTTCTAGAGGGTGGAATTGGAGGAACAAGAATGAACCTTTTTTACAGTTTATATTTTCAAAAATGCTATTAGAAGTGTTTTAAATTTTATTTTGAATTTTACAATTTTAATATATTAAACTAAATATTTGTTGATTGAATAGATGGAGTTTTAGAAGGTGGGGTTATTCTTGGTCTACCATAGGGAAACCTTGCATTGAAAAAGACAAGAATCTCTTGCTGAAAAGATCAGGAATAAAAGTAAGTCAGAAGTATGATCATTCTATCTTCATTATTTCCTTTATACATTCCACACTAAACAACTATAAAATAAATGCCAGATTGGTCAGATATTATGCTAACAACTGAGGACACAGTGAAACAAACAGATATATAATTCTTACATAGTCTATTCAAGAAGGCATATCCCTGAGTATTGCAAAAGGCAATGATTATGACTAACATTTATTGAGCAATGACAATGTGCCAGAAACTACTGTTTTAAATGCTTTATATGTATCATGTTTTTAAAATTATCACAACTATCCAACCTAAGTGTGAGTATTACCACACTGTACAGATAAAAGAATTTAGGCAGTGAAAGGTTAAGTAATTTCCCCAAGGTCACACGATATAGTTAATAAAATCTAAGACATTGTCAATTGTAAGATATATCATAATTTTATGTACTATTAAAAAAGTGAGACCTATTAACAATATGCCATGGATTGAAAGACTGATTTCAAAGATATTAACATGTACATCTTATATTCAATGAAATATAGGAGTTTGAAAGTGTTTCAAGATGTAATTTGAACAGCAGGTCTTCCCTGCCCCCAACATATACACTTCTGAAACTATGCCATTCGATTATCGACTACTACTCAACAGTGAGCAAATGGTTCTTGCTACTGTGGGAGTGCTTAATCACACTGTCCAGAGACATGCACTGAAGAGTGAGGCTGCAAGTGAGGGTGGGGGGAGTTAAGAAGGTACTATTACAGGGATTCATCATCAATCTAAAATCCAAAGATTGAATACAAATTAGCCATCAAGAAAAATGAACGATGCTCTCTTTATAGACATGAACATTGTGCTTTAGAATACGTAAAAGTAATACAGAGAGGTGGAAAATGAGAAATAGAATAGGGGAGGTCTGAGTATGAAAATGGGAGGTTGGGGGAACTATGGGGAAGAAATTTGAGGGGGCAGAATGGATAGGAGCAGACCAGTGGTAAAGCTAGCACGTCCTTTTAACTGTGAAGGTAAAGCCTCATCCAAGAAATGCCACAGTGGTGCTGTAATCAGGACCGAGGAGTGTGCATTGTTGAGTGGTGGAGGTAGGATCAAAAAGGATCAAAAGAATGAAGACAAATAGGGAGGATTTGAAAATCCTCCAACTAAGGGGGAGTTTGACGTTGTTCATTCACTCCACAGCAAGAACCATCTTGAAACCATCAAGGGTGGTTGTCTTTAGAAAACTAAAGACATCTAGCCCTAGATCACTCTGAACCTCTGTGCCAGTGTCATTAACTGTCCTCTAAACTTCTTCCCTTTTTTGGTGAAGCTACTGAAGTCATGTTACTGTAGCATGAACCCTATAGGCTGATTTGCAGAACTGGATGGAAGCTAGTGCCAGTCACAGACAGTGGGAACTTAGGAAATTGTATGAGTGTGTTCTGGTACAGGAGGACAAGCATGCGAAAGAGACAGAGGAGGAACAACCAGAGAAATGGAAGAGATCCCAGAAGAGTGCTTTCTCATGCATGCCATGGAAAGAGACTACTTCCAGAAGGTAAACTTCTTCCTGGGCTTCTAAGAAGTTAGAAGGATTTGGCGTTGGATTTTATTAGTTTTTGATGAAGAGAGGGTCCTGCTAACTGCATAAAAATATGCCTATCCAATATTTATTCTCTCCATTTTTCCTTACAGAACTTACTTTATTTTGAGTAGGCATTATGTCCTCCTTGCAGCAGTGGAGGGACTGTGTGATCTAGAAGAAGGGGAGAGGGCCATGGGGTGACTGGGATAAAATAGGAAGCTGTGAGGAGAGAAGTCTGAACAGAGATTGTGGTCGGGAGAAAGTGGGTGATTTTGACACTGGCCAGTTGGGATTTAGTCCTATTTGGGTGTATGAAATTGCTCACTTCATTTGAAGCAACTTTTTAAACAATCATTATTTTATTCACTTCACACCATTTGCATTGCAAAAACTCTAGAAAGATCCACATTAAATTTAATGATTTCCTTCTAGGGTTAAATTAGAAGGAAAAGAATGAACATTTTTAAAAGTGCTATTAGAAGTATTTTAAGATTTATCAGGCCATGTGATAAGGCCTAGTGACAGAATTCCCCTAACTGCAGAGTTTTCAAGGTGATTTAAGGCCACAGTCAACTTTGCCCTTTTTCCTACCTCGAAGCCAGATGCATGGCTGACAGTGGAACAACCATCTTGCAACCATCAGATAATCATGGAGATGAAAGCAACATGCTAAGAATAGCATTGCAGGAAGATAGAGTCACCTAGGTCCCTGAGAAATCATGTAGCCACCAGGTCAACCCTGGACTTCATGTTACACATAAATAAATCCAAAACCAAATGATTTATTTGTATTAGTATTTACTCTGGTTTTTTGCTTTTCTCAGACCTGCACCATCCTCAGTGATGCAGTCACCATAGTTTTTCAGTCACCTCAGCTTTGTTGCGATGCGGTGGAGACTGACTTGTAGATTAAAGAGTGAGTTAAGAGAGAGTGCATGTTCATGGGATGAGTGGTAAGAAAGAAATAGCTAAGGAAATTGAGGGAAACAAAGGAGTGTTAGGAGGGTTTTTAAAGGGATTTATTTATTTTTTAAATAGTTTTTTAATTGTTCTTTTCCATTACTATTTATCCCCCCTACATTTTTGTTTTTAATGAGAAAAACTTGGAAGTATTTCAATGAAGGTGCAAATGGCCCAGCAGAGAGAGGATGAATACAGAAGACAGAACTGGTATTACACTAAGTAGATGAGATGAAATGGGATCTAAAGCATGCAGGGAAAGAAGTGACCTTAAATTCAGTAAGACAGTTCTGTGTAACAAAGAGGAGAGTGAATGCACTGCTTACAACAGTTTTTGTGAATGAATAATAAGTTAGGAATATCTTTTATGGAAGGGATGGCATGAACATCACTTATAGCATTCTGTGGGGTACCCAACACCTGGGCCTTGGTTTGGTACTGGTCAGTGACCTATTAGGAACTGGGTGGCACAGCAGAAGGTGAGTGGCCAGCAAGCAAGTGAAGCTTTGTTTGTATTACTGCCTGAGCTCTGCCTTTTGCCTCTGTCACCCCATGAAATCTGTTCCTGGTGCCAAATGGTTGGGGACCACTGTCAGGGTATAAGGAGGGAGAGCTGAAGTCTTGGCAATTGGCTGAGAGGCCATAGGATTACTGCAAGCAGCAGGTAATGAAAGCCTGAACCAAGGTGATCATAATTCAGTGAGAGAGAAAGAAGAATGGAATTTCAAGGGCATTTTTAGTTTGTTCCGATCTCTTTCATTGCCCAATAAAAATCAGCCAAAAGATAATGTTCATTTCTTTCTACTTACACTCCAACTTCTAAGCACCTGGCCTAGTTCTGTTATGTGGGTTCTGAGTTATCCAAGTCTCAGCTCACATGCTGCCTGTCTACTTTCTCTGGGCCACTTGGAGATGAACTTGGAGAAAGGTTCTACTCTGAGACCTTTCACCTTATCAGTAAGAATCTGTTTTATGTTACCTCTCTTGTGTCTCTAAGATTTCTTATCTTGAAATTTCGTGATCTATGTTCCAATTTCATTTCCTCCATGAGATTATAAAGCCATCACTTCCTGTCTTCTTTGGTTTTTCATCCTTGGTCATGCTCTCCCCATCATAGCACAATAGGCTAGGACTTGTTTAACCAATCGGACGCATGCATTTCAAAGGACATGCTGAGTGTCAGCTTGGATGTGAAAGAAAGAGGGAGAGAGATTATCAAATATGATTCTTAGGTTTTGAAACTGGGAGACCAGAAGACAGATGGTCCTCACCGACCTGAAGGAGAGAGTTCAGTGATGGTTTATGGAAGGAAGAAAATGAGTGGTTTTTGGCTTGGTTGAGTTTGGGAAGACTTCGATGCTGAGCAGGAACTGAATTTCTGAAACTGCTTTGGATGACTACAGGTATAAAGACCCACATTCAAACAGACAGAATACCTGGTACCCAGCTAGTTTACCTGCAAATCCAGGTATGGCCAGGGTAATACCTCAACTTCTCCTCTGATCTTCCTCACCCTTTCAATGAGGATAAAGTGAATGGTAAGGACAATATCTCAAAGACATTGATGAAAAGAAAAAAAAATGAGTTCTGTAAATTTTTAAAGATTTATAAAACTTTATATATATTAGTTATTATTATTATGCAATGTCCAAAAATATTTATTTCCTGTGAGAAATAGCATGAGCTATGGAACCAGATGCCATCTTTAGTATTTACTTGATGGGGTTGTTATTAGGATTAAATATATTAATAAATGTAAATTCCTATGACAGTATGTAGCACATGATTAATAATAAATAAGAATAAAGCATGTTCTATCATACTCATTGTTATTATTATTTGGTTCTGCAAATGGGATGAGAATAGAGTGGGGAGCACATTGTAGAATGGCTTATTGATTACATAAGATAAGAAATATGATAAGGAATAAGATTTGATTGGGGAAATTTTCTCATGTGGATTATTTGGGAAGAGGCAGATCTCACCCACATGGCATGTTTTCTTAAGAGCCAGTTTAATCACTGTTCAAAATCACCAATTTCTCTTTTATGGCTCAAGGAGATGTGGTCTTGTTGTATCTCTCTGGAAGATAAGGAAAATGTTTTTCTCAATCTAGAAAGAAGGAAAATAAAACAAAACCAGAGTTGTGACAACAGTTCCCCATGTAAGTATTGACATGCCGACATGCCAAAGAGCTTTACTTTTTCATTTCTGATTGTATTATCCTGAATTTATTTATTTTACAATAGGCAGATTCCTAGGAAACCATTTAGGGACTGTGAGCCAAGTGGGAGTAGGTGGAAGATCAGAGAGGAAGATAAAAGAAACTAAGTGGCAGGGATTCACGACCAGTCAGGCCCTCCTCATTCTCCCACCCCAAAGTAACATGTCACCTGTAAAAAGGTTCTCCTATGGACACTCAGAATTTTCCCAGATTTCAAATAATATTAATATTAATATTAATAATAATAATAATAATTTAGATGCTTTAATATGAAGTCTTTCATAGTGAAACAGTAAAGGAAGATCAACTTGGAGTTAGGCTGTCCTTGTGAGCTCTCACCTTCAAACAGGAGAGCTGGCTGAGAGTTGTTTTGCTAGATTTAATCTTTGAATGTGATGCCATCCAGTTCCTATGTGGCCAAATGAGTAAGGGTTGGCTATAATGACTTGTCTGTAATGATCTGAAGAGATTTCACATTTCAATTGGCTTCAGAAAGATCTGCCATTTCAAATTCACTACTTCTCTCACAGCCATTCTGTTGCAAGCAAGAGATAAAATAAATAGTAACCTTTCCTTGCTTCTACCCAAGGATCAATGTTGTTGTTGTTGTTTTTTTTTTTTTTTTTAAAGGAAAAGCTTGGGCAAAACAAAACATATCTAGGCAACCATTTCTTTAAAAGAAGATTTCTCTGTTGGCAGTGTTTATTGCCAGAACGTTTTTTTATTGTTGCAATATAAATGTTTGCTGTTTTGCCTTATGACTGTATACATACTTCTGGCATGATATTCCCATGAATGTGCTGTTAATTGCTTCAGATTCACTGGATTTTCAAATACAATGACTCACCTAGCTGCTCCCCCTAATGTGATGCAGTAGTCTTCCTTATATGTGGGGGATACATTTCAAGACCCCCAGTGGATGTCTGAAGCCATGAATAGGACCAAGTCCTATATATGCTGTGCTTTTTCCCCAATGCATACATCTTTTTACTTAAAGAAAGCACTTTACAGCTTCTCTTTAGCGTCTCTGAATTGCCAGCATCACTATTCTTACACTTTGGGGCTGGTAAAATAAGAGGTACTGGGTTGACCAGAAAGTTCCTTTGGTTTTTTTATTCTGTAAGATAGCTCTAGTAGTGCTTAGTTGTCTAAATTCATTCAGAACACTTTTGTTAGATTGTATTGTGACAGCTGTCATATCAGTGTGCATTTAAAAAACTTATCAAAATTGGTGAATTTTTGTGCAGCCATTTTAATATTGGAAATGGAAGAAAATATGTAACATTTTTGGCATATTATGCTTTATTATTTCAAAAGGTAAAAATGCAACTGAAACAACAAAAATAGATCTGCGCAGTGTATGGAGAAGAGGCTGTGACTGATCAAATGTGTCAAAAGTGGTTTGTGGAGTTTCATGCCAGAGATGTCTTGCTGTATGATGCTCCATGGTTGGGTAGACCAGTTGAAGTTGATAGTGATCAAACTGAGACATTAATTGAGCATAATCAATGTTATACCTCATAGGACATAGCCAACATACTCAAAATATCCAAAGCACTGAAAATTATTTGCACCAGCTTGGTTATGTTAATCACTTTGGTGTTTGCATTCTGTGTAAGTTAAGCAAAACAAACCTTGACCGCATTCCAACATGTGGTTCTTTACTTAAATGTAAAGAGGATGTTTTGTTTTTAAAACAAATTGTGACAGTTGATGAAAAGTGGACACATTACAATAATGTGGAGCGGAAGAGATCGTGGGGCAAGCAAAATGAACCACCACACTACACCAAAGGCTGATCTTCATCCAAAGAAAATGAAGGTGTGTATATTGGGGGTTTTGAAGGGCATCCTTTATTCTGGAATTAGTCAACAGAAAATGCACAATCTTCCTTAGGACAACAGAAGTCCGCATGTTTCTTTAATGACCAGGCAAAAACTGTTACAGCTTGACTTGGAAGTTCTGATTCACCTTCCATATTCACCAGACATTGTACCCTTGGATTTCCATTTATTTTGGTCTTTATAAAATTCTCTTAATGGAAAAAATATTTCAATTCCCCTGAAGATTGCAAAAGGCACCTGGAACAGTTCTTTGCTCAAAAAGATAAAAAGTTTTGGGAAGATGGAATTGAAAATTTGCCTGAAAGGCAAAAGGTAGTGGAACAAAACAGTGAATATGTTGTTTGGTAATTTTATTGGTAAAAATGAAAACTGTGTCTTTTATTTTTACTTTAAAGCTGAACAAAGGTTTTGGCCAACCCAATACTTGAACACTAGCACTGCCATACATTGGCAGTTGATCTGATAGTTGAGATAGCTACTAAGTGACTAATGTGCAGGTAGAGTATACAGTGTGTGTGACATCCTGAAAAAGGGGATCATTTGTGTTCTGCGTGGGGTAGAGAATGAGAGCTTGAGATTTCATCTCTACTCAGAATGGCATACCATTTAAAACTTACAAATTGTTTATTTATGGAATTTTCCATTCAATGTTTTTGGACCTTGGTTGACTTGCAGGTAACTGAAACCATGGCAAATGAAACCATGGATTAGGGTGGGCAGACTAATGTAGTTCACTTTATGTGCCAATTTAGTTTTGCCACAGTGCCCAGATCCTTAGTCAAACATTATTATAGATGTTTCTGTGAAGGTATTTTCTAGATGAGATTAGCATTTAAATCAAGACTTTGAGTAAAGCTGATTACCCTCCATAATGTTTTTGAACCTCATCAAATCAGACGAAAGCTTTAATAGAAAAAAGATTGATTTCTCCAGAAGAGGAGGGAATGCTACCTTTGAACTCAAAGTGTAATATCATCAAAAATTCCCTGGTATACAGCCTAACAGTCCACCCTACATATTTTGGTTACATATCCTATTAGTTCTTTAAGGAAGGTTAGACTAGGGTGAGCAAAGGGCGAGCAGCCAGCATTCACAGTGCCAGCTGAAGGATATTGCTCCAGAAGTCCCAAGCTTCCAATTTTGAGAGAAGTATGGAACCTGTTGAGATCAGAGGAAACAACTTACACAAGCCATATTTCATATGACCAGTGGCAGATGTAGGAAAGGGAAATGTTGTCTTCACCCTTCTTTGGGTCGCTGGCTAGGTATGAAAATTAAACTAATTAAACACAGAAGAATAGGAGAAAAACATACAAATTTATTTAATGTAAGTTTTACTTGAAATGGAAACTTCATAAAGAAATGAAGACATGAAGAAAAAGGCCTAGTTTTTTAATCCTCACCCAAGGATATGTTTATTGATTTTAGAGAGAGAGGAAGGGAGAGAGAGAGAAACATCGATCAGTTGACTCCCGGAGGCACCACAAGCAAGGATTCACCCCACATTCTAGATTTGTGCCCTGATTGGTAATAGAACCTGCAACCTTTTGGTGTATAGGATGACACTCCGACCAACTGAGCAACCCAGCCAGGGCAAGACCTAAGTATTTTAATGACAGGTTTGATGAAGAGTAGACAGTCCTGGAGGAAAATGATAGGAATGTTAGGTATGATAGATAGCAAACCAAAGCAGGGAGAAGGAGGGAGACATGTCTCACTCACTGACTCAGGAGCCCGATCCAGTAATGTTGCCGGGTGTTCCAATATCACAGGAAACACCATGCTAACATGGGAGGAGTGCAGTCCTTAAAATTCTATGTATTGTCTCCACTATCTGGGAATGAAAGGCTTTGAAACTGTGCTTTCATTCCAAGGCCTAAAAGGCTGGAAATGGCCCATAATGCCCAAAGGAAAAAGTCCATTACACCTTTGGGTATTTATGCCAACCCCTCACCAAAAGCTGGCACCATCTTTACTTGTGAATCAATATGTAACTTCTTCATCCCCATCCAGCCAACTATATAAGTCCAAAGAAAAAAAGACTCCTGGATTGGTGTTGTTGGCTCTCTGTCCACCTGGCTGTGGCCACCTAGCTTAGACCACCTGGGCTCTGGCCAAGCATGCGCTTGTCACCCCAGCCCTCAACACCCCTGTGTTTGCTACCCAGGCCTTCAGCTGCCCTTACTCTGCTTTGCCCTGAAGCTATACCTTTCATCCTCCCATCCCCACTTTAACTAGGTCCTTTCTCTTCCTTGAGAACAATTCACCAAATAAACCTTGTTTGTATGCTAATAGACTCTCTGGTTTGTAATTGTTTACTACATTGGGGAGGAGAACTGTGTTTCTGGGAGTTTCTCCCATAAAAGGAAGGAGAGAATATAAGGAATGTGATAGTGTTATGAGAAATATGAGAGGAGCATAGCCTGTTTGTTAGCATTCTTTTGTCTTCCCAGCCTAAGGATGTTCTTTCCTCAGAAAGAAGGAGGGGACTTCTCACCTGAAGGTCTTATGACCTGCCTCACAGATGGGAAGAGATTAGAGTGAGCTTCCTGCTTCTGCTGTTTTCTCAGAAGCCTTCAGCTTAAAATACTCAATATGCCAAGGTGCCATCTTTGGGGGTAACAGGTCCTTCACCTTCTCTAGCTTGGTGCTTTCTTGAATGTGGGAGAATTTCTGTTTTCCTTTTTTCCATTGTTGTTGATTGGCAAAAACAACAGTGACAAAGGAGAAAATTGAGACTAGAAGAAGTGTAAGGTAAGTGAGCAGGGAAAGGAAGAAGAGAGAAAGAAAAGGGAAAGAAAATAGAAAAGAGTTCAGGGGAGGATGAGGAGAGAGAACTGGAGGCTGTCTATCCCAGAGACACTAGGAGAACCTGAACAATTTATATGATAGAAGACTATTGTGTTTACATTTGTACCATTGATGCTATCCCATTTACCTTCTTCTTCCATTCTTTAGAGATTTTTTAGACACTTTAAATTTTTAATATTCGGTCTCTGCACTAGGAGGGAAGAGGCATTTAATGTGGTTTCAGATTCTCCCTTGGAAAGTAAAAAAGTCCCTCAGCAATCTCTCCCCTGGGGGCTTCCTGTCCTGAGACACAAGAGGCTCCTCCAAAATTGGTGGGCCAGGCCTCACTTACCCTATACACAGACAGGTGTGCCCTGACCCTCCCACTCCACCCCCAGGGTTGGCCAGCTCAAAACACAGACATTCTAAGACCAGAGAGAAAAGAAAATAAACCTCAGCTCTGTGCACCCGCTGTCAGTGGTAGTAATTCTGAGACATGAGTTTTCTCTCCATAGAGTTTTTGTGTAGATTCAGAATGTTCTTTCATGAGAACAGCATCAGGTCCCGTGTCTGCCTTCCCAGAGATTGCTCCATCATGAGACTATTGTATGTCTTCCGACTGTGAGGATGTGGAATAATGCACACTCTAGAAGGATCAGACCTGAATACTGTGATAAGTATTCAAATACCTTGTCATGAGCTATGAGATCCATATAGAAAAGCCTGTGAAATGGATAGAAAGGTCATGTTTTTATTTTCCTGGAAGGGGCTTTCTTCCATCTTCATTTCTTAGTCCTGCTTTTTTTTTTTTTTTTTTGCCAGCCTTTTCTTTCCTTTTTCTCACCCTCTATTTTCCTTTGTCTTCTAAGGAGGAGATTCTCTGGGTGAGCTAGAAATGCAACAGTCTTTCAAAGTGTGAAAGATCTCCTGAATACTGCTTTCACTCCATTTATCTATATTGAGCTCTATTCAAACAGGCCAGTTGGAACTGGTCAGAAGAGTGAGGATTTTCAGCATCTGATCACCTTTACACTTGGGGTTCCACCAGGGGAGGGAAGTGGCAGCTAGCCCAGGAACAGTGTACTTTAGATCTTTATCAATATCCCTTCCTTCCTCTTTTAACCCTCACAAAATGTGCCTTCAAAAGATACCTACCTTTCATAAAAAGGCAAACATTTCTGTTTATAACTTTCCTGACTGGTTTGTGTTCATTTGAGCTTTTCTTCCAAAGCTTAGCCATGCCTTGAAAATGCCAGGTGATCTATTTCATTCTGCGCTTTGTACCTGCACATTTGTTCCTTTTGTGGTAGGCTGAGGACTCTTCCGGGATCCTCCCCATAGTGGATTCTTGCTAGACTTCTGATCTGGCTGTGAGTATGTGTGCGTGTGCATAGTCAGGCAGCATCCACTGTAAGAGTACCAGATGGACTTCTTCCATCAAAAGTTTACCGAATAAGAATCAATTAACTTGGTCTCTTTCTTTTAATATTTTTAAAAAGAATTTTTGTTTCTGACATGGTAAGAATTAGACTTCATTTTTTTTTTTACAAAAAAAAAAAATCAGCTCCAAACTAAGTGAACTGAGTTTCTACAAGAAAGTGGAAAAGCCAGGAAGCACAATCAAGTTACGTTTCATGCTTAAGGGTCCAGTCCTCCTTCAGAAAAAAAGGAGCCCTCAATTTACACCTCTATAGGCCTATTTTAGCAAGTTCAATCTTTCCATTAACCCCTGGCAGCCCTAATGACTTCCTAATACCAGTTAATTAACAAATACTGGTGTGCCACCAAATGGCTTCCTGGGAATGTCTTTGGTGTGGTCCCAGGTCTGCTAAACTGAAGCAAGAGCCCCTCCTTTGTTCTCTCCATCACTTTTCTTGTGGGCTCAAAGCACTTTGAATCTCAAATGAGCTGCCTAATTAATCTCTATAACTCTCCTGTGGGATGGGAAAGGCCTGTCCATTATCTTCACTTTGCAGATAGTAACAATTTATAGGGCTTGGCTGAGGTCACAGGAGAATTAGCATCTGAGCAAAAAATGAAAATTTCCAGTTTCTAAACCCTTCTCCTCTCATCCTGTTCCCTAGACAACACCATTTCATCCTCTCCCTATAAAATTAATAAATACAGTGGGATGTTATTGTGTTGTAATGAACTACTTTTTACTATATGCAACCTACCAGCTATGGGCGCTTTTAAAAATACATAGTCTAAAAGGTACTAAAGCATGTTTATTTTTTGGAAAATATTGTACAGAATAGCTTCTAAACCAATGTGCAAATCCATCTCCATAAATCCATCTCCATAAAAGTAAAGTCATTTATTTATACAAACCAGGGAACATCTCCTCTGTCCCCACCCCTTCTTCTCAGGATCAGGTATTTTTGTGCCAGGTCCAATATAACATGTTGTCCCTCAGGTGTTTCTTGCTAATAAAGTATGGGTGAAATGTTTTGAACTCACTGTGTGCTGTGATGATTGCAAATGAGATTACCTGGGAGTGTGTTCTTTTGTTTGATCTCTTTCTCAGTGTGGTTAATTGTTATGGCAAGAGACATCATTTCCCACATCACAGTAGGAAATATCTTAATAGCGCTTCATGGGTGAAATACAGTTCTCCATGTTTTAGAACTAAACATCTGATAGGAGAGGATATAAATCCAAGTTGTATTCATTCACTTCAACAAGCATTCATTAAGCACCATCTAATGACAAGCCCAGGCCAGAGGCTATAAATGGCATCATAGGCAGGCGAATTTCCCAGAGTGACTTTCCAACAACCTTTCCCATGTGCTCATTTGTGAAACCATAAGGGAGATGATGATCTCTTGATTCCCTCCAGCTCAGATGTTCAGGGACACTGTGATCACTTCAGATATGTTTATCTTATTTGTGGTGTTCAATTGACACTGTGATCACTTCAGACATGTTTATTTTATTTTGATGTTCAATTGACAGAGACTCCTAAGGCTAGACTCCCCACCCTCTCTGTTAACAAGTAAACAAGTTCTTAAGCAGATTATGGGAACTAACTAATGAGTAATTAGATGAGCTCTGTAAAGTCACTGGAATGGAATCCCAGGGTGGACCCTTTGGGAAAGGGAGAGTTCTTTGATAATACAAACACATTCTTTGGATTCCAGGTTCCAGCTGGGTTTCTGGGTGGCAGACTGAGGAGCTGGCTTTGGAGCTGCCGAGCTGACAGTGGGAGGGCATATCTGTCCCCATTAGCTGTTATCAATCAGGACTATCTGGGTGGAGTCACTGGGAGCACTAAGATAATTCTGATTTTTGTTGTATCTGCTTGAAGAATGAAAACAATTGTAATGCAGAGATTATACAATTCTCTATTTCCAGGCTTATTATCAACCTGTAACACTGAAGAGCTTTAAATTTGTTAATGCATTTGTGTTGATTATCAAAGAAATAGACATTCTTTACATTTAGAAAATTACAACCAACAAGAGGCATTCCATTTATTATGCATTTAGATTCTGAGACATAATAATTCTCTTGATAATTATCAAAGTTGGATGTTTATGGAAGAAACACCCTCTCCATAAATCTAAAAAAAATTGCATAGCCTTACAAGTGAGTCACATCTCAAAATTGGGAAATCATTACAAGTATCTATCAACTATTTAAAGATGACAAATGGTAAACAGAAATGTCAATTTTTTATTAGTACTAAGAAACACCCTCTTCCCCTCCTCCAAAGTCTGCTCTTCCATTTGATGAATTGGTCGATTATTTCAAACAATATTGTTGCACAAATAGACATTAACATGAATGATGGCGGTGTGTCATTTCTGTGGAATTGCATTCAGGAAGTTCGTGTATGACAGCTCACATGTAGTCTGCAGGCCTGTATTTATGCAACAAGAAAATAGTCTTTCTTCAATGGATCACTTCATCACAGGTGGCTTACCTACCTGAAAGATATCTTCCTGTCAGAATTGGCAGACTTTCTCATGCATAACTAACCCATATTCTCATGGAAAGTGAAGGGCCTGATTAATCAGTTGAGAACAGTTAATTTATTCAGTTTGTCAAGTACAAGCCCCAGGGTTAAAGTATTACAGGAGATGATACTTTTTTGACATTTAAAAGAAACAAAAAAGATTTTAAAAAAGAAAGAGACAAAAGAAAGTCAATGATATTTTCAATAAGGAGACTCAGATTGAAATTTCTGAGAGAACATGCAGGTCAACTCATTACTTTACATAAGGAAAATGAAACCCAGAGATGATAAAGTTTACAGGGCAAAAATTACACCTAACAGACCCTTAATACTACTTGTTGGTGCTGGAGAAGGTTATAGTGGGTGAGATTGTCACCCAGGCTTCCCTGCTTTCACCAGAACATGGCATTACCCAGATAAAGTCACCTTGGTCAGGGTTTTGCCCTCTGGTTTGAACTCCTGGAAAATCAAATATGTCAATATCCCCATAATTACTTGGATTCAGAAGAACTTATGTAAATGTCAAAATATTAATTCATAAAGGGAAACATTGTGATTTTTCATGTCCTCTACACAGAGCACTCCCATTCTTATACCATCCTTATGACAAGAGGCATCCTTATACTCAAATCCCTCAGATGCTGAGTGAATCAGAAGGTTGTTAGGTGAATGAAGAAAGTAGGAAGGAAGAGACTGATGTCAAAGGCATAACACCTAGTCACCTTGATTTTGCCTCCAAGGACACTTCTTCAGTAATGAGTTAAAGACTGATCATATCATTCTCTCTTTTCTCTGAATAAATATGGCAAAATTCTGACTCTCTGGCCTCCCTTTATCAATAATCCAGGCTGTTTTTTCTTTTACTTAGTTTCCAGTTAAGGCTCAATAAAATAGATTTGACTTTACTTAGTTGGATTTTATTTACATTTTTTTATTTTTTTATTTTTCCCCTTGAACTAATCACCTTGTTTGGATTTCTGGGCATTGTCTTGATAAGAGTTCTTATGAGATATTGCTTCTTCTTTTTATTTGGCCAATTCCCAAAGAAGAGGGTCTGAGGGCCCACCTTCCTCAAAGTCCTGAGGCATCACACCTGCCCCCAGCAGATGCTACTGCTGTTGTACCTGTTGGGAACAAAAGAGAAAAGACTCATCCCAGAACCATGGTTGCCAGGTAATGTCAACATCTTTCTCTGTTTTTGGCATGTGCTGTGCCTTGTGGGAGTAGGAGAAGGTCTCTATCTCTGCACCTCTTTTGGCTAAGGATATTTTCTTTTCCTTCCCTACAGCGTTGCTGGACAACAGGAAACAGAATGAAAACTTGCTTACGTTTTTATTCAAACTCAGTGTTTCACTCCCTAGAGATATAATCAGTCATCAGACCTAGAAATATAATCAGTCATCAGAATTCCACAGGTATGTGTCAAACATTTCAGTTGCTTATTAGCAGATAATTTCTTGGTTCATTATCAAATATAACAAATCATATTCACCAAGTCTGCTCCTGGTTATTTTTCTTTAGCAGGCAGCTTTAAGCCAATTCCTTGGGTGACAGGGATTGAAGAACACCTGAGCACTTCTCCTGGGAAGCCTAAATGAATCTAGTGACATTGGGAATGGAAAGGAAGGGAGGGTGGCAGATTATATTGGTAGAATTCCAAGGGCAACTAATTGGATATAGGGGACAAGGGGAAAAGTGATATCAAAATGATTGTGGAAACTGATCAATAGAAGGGCTTTATGATGAAAGAAAACTCTGGGAAGTGAGGCAACTGTTAAGTGTTTATAACTATTTGCCAAACTAGACTGCAATTTTTCTTTTAGCAGGGAACGTGTATTTTAAGCCATACAAAGGTATGAGTTGGCCATGATGGGAATTTATAAGGAATGTCAAAACATCCTAGGGAGATAGTGTGATGAAGAAATGTTCTCTCTCACAATTTCTCTTTGAAAGATTCCTAGACAGGATTAGAAATAAAATTTCTATAAAGCTCTTTGGGTTGGTTATGGAAGCGTTTCCTTCTAGAGAAATGCTCCAGTAATAACATTTAATAGTTAAATCCTCTTGTAACTTCAGGGCTGCTTTTGTTCAGGTAAGTGGGCTTTCAGGTGTGAGGATTTCAAGGGCTTGGGACAATAAAGGTAGCCTGAGCACTATCTTAGTGGTCCTTTCTTCTTTTGTTTCTGCTCTTCCCTGTTCAGTACTCAACTTCTCTTAATACATGTTTAACAAATCTTTTTAGCCTGGGAAACCAAATTGTTAGCCAAACGTGGTGTTCAGACATTTCCATGGACTTTCCCTGTCCTACTAGTTCTTTCAATTCAATATCTGTAGCCAATATTGATTTATAATAAATATCAATAATCAAAAAAACTTATCAAACAAATACACAGAATATGGCACTTGAGAATGAAGGCTGCTGGGCTAGGAGTCCTGACCCTACCACCTGCTAGTGATATCAATTATGTAACATAGGCCAATTTAATTCAACTGTCATTGCTTCAGTTTTCTTATTGAAAGGAGATGTTCATACTTAGCTCATAAGGTTGTTTGAGGATTAAGTGAGTTCATGCACATAAAGAACTGCTATTAATTCCCACCACATATTATTGCTCAATAATGTGCTCATTAAATAACAACTGGCTAATTATTATCCTTCTTTCATCTATCCCTGAAATAGTGCACCCAGTATTTTAGAATTCATATGACCACATCTCTCATTGTAATAATCTTAAGAAATAGGGAAGGGATCATGATCCTTTTTAAACAATAGATCAAACTGATGATAAAAATGGTTAAATGACTTGTCCAAGGTAATGTGGCCTGGTCTTCTAAAACTGAGTAAAATGATATTTTACCTGCTATACTTTTAAAATAACAGGTCATTAATCCATGTGAATAGGTAATCCATACAACTTTAAAAGTATGACAAAAAAGAGTGAAAAATTCAAGTCTAAACTCTATATGTCAGTATACAAACCCAAGTTAGTGAAATTAGAAATCTTCTATTCTTAAAAGTCTCTGCAAAACTTTTAGTGATTCCATCACAAATAAATCTGGTAAGTCTTAGGGGATTTTTCATAAATTAGGAAAAGGCACCCATCCAAGACATTTGGTGATTTTATTAGAAGATGACACTACTGCCTTACATGGGGAATTGTGGTAAGGAAAATGCCCATCTACAGTGTTTATGATGTAAACTTGTCCTATGGAATATGGCTCGGCAGTGTACTGCCCAGCACACAGCACACCACAAGCATGGCCCCGAGCCCGTTGCCATCTAAAAACAGGAGCTATTTAGGGGAGCTGCCTACCCCAAACACACAATCCCATGAGAAAAATGAGCCTACCAATTCCTAGTTGTGGCTGCACAATTGCAAAAAATTTATTAAAAGTTATTCAGTGAGTGAAAAAAAAAGTTATTCAGTGAGTTATTCTTCCTTCCACATATAATTTCTTGGTTATAGTTATACCTTATAAAAATGTAAGTGAAATGCTTTAAAATTGATCTTAAATTATAATGATTTTTGGATATCTTATACATATTATTTTCAGGACTTTAAAAAAATGTTTTATTGATTATGCTATTACAGTTGTCCCATGTTTTTCTCCCTTTTATTCCCCTCTGTCCTGTACTCCCCGTCCACCAACATTCCCCCACCTTAGTTTATGTTCATGGGTCATACATATAAGTTCTTGGGCTTCTCCATTTCCCATACTATTTTTAACCTCCTCCTATTTTCATGGCTTTTTAAAACTGTATACGAACACTGAGAAGATTTCTGTATTGATTATGGTTCTTCTTTCCTTCCAGAATTTAGAGAATGTTAACTTTTGATTAACTTTTTGCTATCAAGAGATCTATTATATTTTTACAGATCTTGAGATTTCTTTCATTTAAACTAATGCCTATGATGAGGCACTTCAAAAGGCATTAAAATTATTGAAAATTTCAAACCTATAAGGAGTTCAGAGAGAGAATACAATAATTTCATGTGCCAATCACCCATCTTTAAAAATTAACTTGAGAATAGCCTTACTTCATCTATATTTCTACTTCATACCCCTCCTCCCTATTTTTTGAAGCAAATCTCATACGTGATATCATTTCCTGATAAGTATTTTAATACGTATCTCTGAAAGATAAGGATTCTTCCAAAATGTCACCTCAATATCATTATCACACTAAAAAATTAGCAATAATTCCTAACTATTATTAAATATCTAGCCAGTAGTAAATTTTCCTGATTCTCTTACAGTTTGTTTGATTCAGGATTCTCATAAAGGTCTAATTATGATTGGTTGGCCTCTTTTGATAAATTTATAACCTCTCTTTTTTTCCCTGCATTTTATTTATAAGTTGAAGGAATTGAATTGATTGCTATGCACCTGTTGTGTAACTTCTTTCAATCATGTGTTTTCTGTAAATTGGTAGTTAGACCTAAATTTCTGATGAGATTTGGATTATATTTTTATTTTACTTTTGAGCATAGACTTCTCATAGGCAGTATATATTTCTATCAAGAAGTATATAATGACTAACCATCTTTCATTTTGTAAAGACAGTTGCCATTAATAATATGCCTAGAATAGATGAAAAATAATTTAGGAGCTGCAAAATGGTGATAACCTGATCATTTTTATTGTCTATAATCTATATATGAAGACTATCTTTCACCCTAGCTGGGTAGCTCAGTTGGTTGGAGCATTCTCCGATACAACAAAAGCTTGTGCGTTCCATACCTGGTCAGGGTTCATACCTAATTCATAGGTTGGGGTGCATATGGGAGGCAACCAAACCATGTATCTCACATTAGTGTTCCCCTTTCTTCCTTACTCTCTCTAAAATCAATAAACATATCTTCAGGTAACAATAAAAGCAATAACAACAAAAAGATTATCTTTCCCTTATGTATTATTAAATTTCCCTAAAGTAGAATAATTATCATTAAGGCAATATAAGTGCTTGATTATGTCTTATTTACTAGTTTTCAAAACAATGAGTTGTTTTCTTAGCATCCTATAAATATGACCAATAAGATTTAAGTAATATATAAATACATGAATTAACATTTTTGATATGCTTCAATTTATCACATTCATTAATCTTAAATTTATGTTCAAATTTATCCATTGTTGGTAAGAAAAGCCTCTTGAAGGAGGCTCCTGAATTTTTTGGATATGAGACCAGTAATCTTTGCGAGGTTCTTGATTTCTTCTGTTGGACCAACCCTGTAACTGCAAGCAGCTAGAAAAACTACAAAACATATGTCAGATACAAGACCAAAGGTAGCATGGGAGTGCATATACTCCATGACAGAAAACATGCTAATGGGGAAATTCCTGATGTCTTGGCTTTCTGATTAAATGATTATTCTGGATCATGGCCCAGGAAGAGGGAGCCCAAGAAGAACATAGGGCCTCACTGAGATAAGGTGATAGAGATCAAAGCTCAGGGAGCCTGAAGTTGCTGGTTCAAAGGCAGTTTCATATTTCATAGGTCATGCACATTTGGAATTTGGGGGACAGGATACTAGAGAGCAAGGAACTATAGAGAAAGAGCTCCAGAATCTATGTTAAATTTCCCTTGACTGTCTGAATGTTAGTCTTATGTAATAGGAAGGTAAACAACTGTAAGAAAAAAGTAACTATCAGGGAACTACAGACTGAAAATAACTACTGAGATTCACCTACCACTAGAAGATATTTGAAATGCTTGTAGCTTGAGTGGAAAGACATTGTGGAGCAACCAGTTTTACTCAATAGAGGTTCCAGAAAGGCCATACCTTAGGAGCAAGGCTAAACTAGCCTTGAAAAACACTACTCTAATTATACTCTACCAAAGAATAAAAATACCCTAAACTGCTTTCTAGAACAAAGCTCTTGAAAGGATGTTTAATATCAAGACACTGTACAATATGGGCAATGCCAAACATCTAATCAAAATTACTAGATATTTGGAGAAACTGGACATGTTGCCCACAACCAGGAGGAAAAAAAAAAAAACAGTTAAGAGAAATAGAGCTGTGCCCAATTATCAAACCTAAAGATTTCAGTTAAGTGATCTTCCTACCTGCCTACTTCAGTGTTGCATGATGCCTATGGCCACTCTCTCTCCTTGGCTTTTGTAACACCAGACGTGCTGAATTACCCACTGCTTCTACCCTCTCTTCTTCTCTTTCTCTTGTGCAGACTTCTGTGTTAGTCTTATTTCTAAGCCTTAATCTTCCTCATGACTTTTATTGCTTTTACCTTTTTCTAACTTATACTACAAATTCTCAAGGATAGTCTCATTTATTCCAATGTCTTCAACTAAAAACTTGTCTTTCAAAAACCTCTGTTTTATAATAATAAAAACATTATCATAATCATTATAATTATTATAATGTCTATATGTGTTAGACTTCATAAACCATTGTTTTATACTATACACTGTTTCCTTTGATTTTTACATGGCTCCTGGGTGGTAGAAAACCCAGAAACTTCTTAACAAAGAAAGAAATGAAAGCTCAGTGAGATTAAGATACTTGCTCAAGGTCACCTCTCTGGGAAGTGGTTTGGCACAATCTAGAATCAAGGATTTCTGTCTCTTCATATCACATTCTTTCCAAATCTGTAGTTTCCTAGAGTTTATCCTTCATAACCCAAAAGAACTGAAGACAAGGTGAATTAACACATGTTCAAGAATGATCACACCTGATGCTAAGAAATTGGCTGAAGAGTTCATTTAATTTTGAAAGAGAAAAGTCTCCTTTTGGGGCAAAGATGTATAGACAGTTTATTTGAGTAATGTCTTTCAATGGTCTAAAGCAAAGCCTGTCAGGTGATTCATGCATCACATTGACATTCCAAAGAATTGGATTGCACAATGTGCTTTAGACTTTCTCCCTCTGAGCAATTTGAACTGTTTGTGCTCACATGTCCTATCATGGAGGTATGTGCCAATGTGGATGTCCAGTTTTTAAAGACCAGAATTTTCATCTGTGTGGAAACAGGCAGGACAGTCCAGGGTAACTCCAGTATCAGGCCTTGGGTTGCTTACATTTTGAATTCATTGGTATTCATTTTCTTTATAGGGAGTCCAGTGCCTTACATAACAAGTATTTGTAAAGGATGATGATAGCATCCTTCTATAGCACATGCCCCATCATGGTAGTTACGAGTGTTACATACACACTCCCCCTCCACTTAATTCAGGAATCTCTAATATAATCTTTGATGTAATCCCATACTTTTTGTTTTGATGTCTGATCTAGAAAGTCAAATGAGTAGACACCTTTATACTTTTCTCAGTTTGTCTCAGCAAATGTGGGTCCAACTCGCTGGTCCTCAGGAAACAAGTATGCATCCTCCCAACTTCTACACATGGGCATACACACGTTATCAACAGCAAAAACAGAAACACAAACTCACAAATAAAAAAACCCTGAGGAAACTAAATTTGCATTGAAACTGTTTTCTGTCTAGATCTATTTTTTTTTATTCACAATTTAAATGTATTATGGGACACTTATTTTAAAGTAACCTAATAGCAGTATTTTAAACTGCTATCTCTGGTATACATGGGAATCCAACACACATCTTTCATATTCTTCAAAGTAGCACATTTGTGCTTGCCTACATTTCTGCATAATGAGAAAATTAAACTTGTGAAGTTTTCAAAACAGAAACAAATTTCATATTTATAGATATTAGCATTTTAAAACACTGTAAAATTTATGAATGCCCTATGTTTAGTCTTTACTTTAGTGGGGATGAAATAATATCTTGTAACTTTGTATTTTTATTTCTATATAACAAAGATATGCTTGTCCCCAGAAAGTGAAAGAAAGGATTAAATGAGGAAGGATCAGAAAATGAGTAAAGTTTTAGTGCCAAGTCTGAATTCCTTTTGCCAGTGTGCCTGTATCACACAGATATGTCGCTATAATGGAAGTGCTACTTTGTATCATTTTGTGAGTTCTGGGCTACATTTTGTCTCACCCTTCATCATACTAGGGGTACATTCAATGCTAAACAATTTTAAGTGTTTCTGTTTTCCTAAAGTATAGCTACATACCATATCAATAGAATGTGCTGGGTGACAGGCTGTATTCCCTGCAGTAAATAGCCTAAACAAGTACAGTTCTATACATTTCTTGCCACCTTGAAACAATTAGGTTTGAATGGAGTCCTAGAGCTGGTCACAGTCATTGAAAACAAGATAGGGTTTTGTCGACTTATGTTTCTAGAAAAATATACTGTGTCAATTTCACTAGAAAAAGTATTTACATCAGTGGTTTAATAAATACATTTCTCTGTGCTTGTTTACAGGATGCTCAGAATTCAAAGTTGAAACAGGTAGTGAAATAGTACTGAGTGTAATTTTTGTGTGTATGTGAAAATTTGTTTCATACATTAAACCAAGTTGGAGAATTTGCAGTACAAAATGAGTGGTATCCAAAAGAATTAATTCTAGGCAATGTGATCATTGAAAGTAGTAGAAATTTTAAATTAATTATTTTTTCTCAGTTTCTCCCAATTCTCAATACTACTTTTCTTCTAACTTCTTTATATTTGTTCAGACTTGATGCTGTCAAATATTTTAGCCTCTAGAGAGCACAGAGACGTGATTATAACAAAATCTCAGTTACATCTTCAAGATATTTTCTTCAGTTCTTAAATAGAGATTTTTCAAGACCTTCAGCAGTACCAGCACACAATGAAACTTTTCCTCTGCAGTACAGTCAGGACTGTGCTCCTTGGTAGTGCTTCTTAGAGCTAAAACCTCGATGACTGTCCCAGTAATTCCAAAGGGGTATTATTGTCCCTGTTTTATAAATGAGGAGACTGAGGTTCATATAATGTAGGTAATTCACCTAAACTTAGAAAAAAGTAGAAATGAGATTTGAACAAATTCTTCAAAACCTATTTTTTTTCTATTTGAATATAACCTCAGTCTTTAATTTAACCTCTCTAGGCAGGTTATTCTACTAGGCTATCCTACATTTTTTAAAAGGTGATTTCTTAGGTTAATTAGTGACAGGGATGGTGATTTTAAGTTTCATGTATATATAAATCTGTTTTGTGCTAAGTCAGTTTATTTGGCTTATGCAAGTTGTCTTAAAATGCTGTTCCATTCAAAGAGAGGCAAAAAAGGCTCAGGACAAGGAGTCAGAAAATTGGATTCACCTATCAGTGTCCATCTCTGCCTGACAGTGTTCTGTCCTTGTACAAGCCTCCTAGGTCTTTGTGACATAGTTTCTTCATCTGCGTAATAAAAGATTTAGGTAACACAATCTCTATGATCTTCCATTGCTAAATATCTGCGGTTCTGTATTGTATCATTTGGCTAAAATGCATATTTTCTTTCTATGGCTACTGCCTCTCTACCTCGCAATCAACATGATAGAATAGAAACAGGTTTTGGTTAAGTAACATAGGAAGGTCTTTGAGGATCCAACAGCATTGACTCCTGGTGGGGATAAAAATTGACTTTTAAAAGGTGGCTCTAGAGAGAACTTCACTTGTTCCAGGGAATCCGTTCAGGAATGATGGACATCCCTGGGTCGTATGGGTGTTGCTTCGTAGCCTCTAAAATTCCATCAAGAAATAGTTGTATAAGTTCTTTCTGATTTTTGGAAGGTAATGAAAAATTGGTTTTAGCCTCTTTTAAAGTAATATAGCTAAGATTCTCTTCAATGCTGAAAAATAATTGCATTCAAATAATTGCATTTAGCTAAAACATTTTCTTCTATATTGCTCTGATATCAACCAAATGAGCAGTGGCCCTTATTTCTAGCACCCATTCTATTCCCTTTTAATGTATTGATGTCAAATAAATATATGTATTTTAAATTACATGTGATGAAAATGTTTAAGTATTCTACTGTTTTCTAAAAATACATATGTATAACTATAGCCTATAGGTATTATTCAATTCCAAAACCTGTTTTGATTCATTGCTTTAGATAGAAATGGAGAGTCCCACTGACATATGTGATTTTGTATTGTTTTCAGCCGTACTGCAAAGTTGTACTTACATTTTAGACTCTCAACATACTATCAGTCAGGGTAGATGAGGCTAGGCTACACAGTGGCAGCAACTCCAAGACTTCGGTAGGTGTAACAGAGAGATTTGTGTCTCACTCGGGTCTGACTTGGGTCAGGCAGCTGTCTGTCTCCCAAGTGTATGTTAGGGATCCAGGATTCTGCTATCTGAAACATGGGAAGGAGAAAACAGAGAATGTACAAAGATATTTATAGTAAGGCTACGAAGTAGCTTCTGCCCCCCATCCCATTGGTCCAAATCTGGTCACATGGCATCACACTAAAAGGGAAACTGCCTAATGTAATATTTTGTGTGCTAGAGAGGAAAAAATGAAATAGGATTTGGTGAAAATACATCATTATCTGCTATAATTCCTGATTTAAATTTAACACAGTACTCCTTGGCAATAACTTTCTATATGAAACTAATATATTTTTTCATGGGCTATGAAATCAAAGGCAACTGCAAAAATTAAAATTGTCTGACAAGATGGCAAGAATATTGTGAAAAATAGCTATTCAATGATGATGAAAATTTCTCTTAGTGAACTCAAAGTAAACCCTATTGGCTCCTGAAATTCAACAGAGAGCACTGACATTGATTCTTCTTAGGGTGGACCACTCTAAAACAAAGTCATGCTTCAGACTGGAGAACACTTCACATTTGGTTTCTTGTGCCAGGGCTCTGCCTGCGGAGCCCCATCCATCTGTCATGGATGAAAATAAAACTACCAAGACATGATCTGCTTGGAGAGGAAAGGTGGCCAATCTCTCAAAGGAGAGGGGCCAAGAACTTCTTCCTCATTGGGCTTTTACTGGGTCATTTTGCACAGGAATACAGGTTCATTAATCATCATCAGGCAGTAAGGATCAAACAGTAGATAATGTACAAAGAACTCTGAGGGCCTATTTTGAGTCAAGGTCAGATAGCTAAAGAGCAATAAAACTTTGAGGAACTAACTCACTTCTTGCTCGGACTCTTATCATTTAAATGAGAGCATTCTTAGCAAAGCAGGCTTCACAGGACTTTACGAATTCTTTCTTATGCCCAATCACCCGGGGAGCCGCTCTGGCCAGCACAGGGCTGCACCGCCCTCCGTCATAGTTTCAGGCTTAAATGGATTAGATATAGGAAGCGAGAGATAATAAGACTTCTCCCAAATGGAAATGGGGACTCAGACTCTGTCAGAATAGCCAGGGGGTGAGGGTCCATCACCCCCTCTTTGCTGCAGCCCCCCGAGTCCTTCCATGAGGGCCTTCCAACTGGTTGTGCCTAGCTTAGGTCACCCCTCTCTTGAGGGATCTTACTGGTCATTGGCTAACTGACCAAGCATTGGGGGCCAGATATGGATGAAGCAGAAGCGGTGCTCCTGCCAAGGAGATAAGCTTTGTCTCCTTAATGGCTCAGGTCCTCATGACAGAACAGACCCAGATGAAATGGGTCCCCTGGGCTCTTACTCAGCCTGGCCATGGGGTGGGGGTTACAACTCCTGAAATCAGGTAGAACAGTTCCCAACAGTTTCTTCCAAATGTATTTTCAAGGGAAAACAAAGTAGATGGAGAGGGAACTGATACATCATATATATATATTTAACATATCAATCAATATAATTATGAACCTTATCTGGATTTTGATTCAAACTCTCTATAAAAAAAAGTGACATTGATGAGCCAATTAGAAGTTGTATGCTAACTGGATATTTTATAATATTAAGTAATTATTAATTTTTAGATGTGGTATTATGATTATTTCTTTTTAATAGTATTTTATATATTTTAGGGATATGTACTGGAATATTTAAAAGTGGAATGATGTGATGACTAGGATTTTCTTTAAAATAAGAAGGAAGGAGAGTGGGGAGTGTAGGAATGAAGCCACACTAACATTGAATTGGTAATTGTTGAAGTTGAGGCATGGATATGGGCACATGCACATGAAGATTTAAATGTGGTTAAAAGGTCAAACTTCCAAGTATAAGGTAATCACTAGAGATGAAATGTACAACTTAATGACTACAGCTAACTGTTGTATGACATATATGAATGTTGTTAACAGAGTAAATCCTTAACAGTCATAAGGCATCACAAAGAAAAAAGATGATTTTGCTTTTACCTTTTATTTTATCTATTATGAAACAATGGATGCTAACTAAATTTAGTGTGACAATCACTGCACAATGTATATAAGTCAAACCATTGTGCTGTACACCTTAGACTTATACAATGATATCTGTCAATTATATCTCAAAACTGGAAAAAATGTCTGTTTTATTCCACTTGGTTTATGTTTGCTACCTATTTCCCACAATAAAAACTAAAACAAACCCCCCAAACATGATATTTCATTGTCAGAGGGATTTCAACTTTTTTTTATTCTCAATGCATTGCCTCGATTTCTACATCTGTATTTTTCTTTCTGCTTACTTTGCTTTTTTAAAAAAGTATTTGAGTCTGTTCATGTCAACTATCGTTTTACCAGGCTTATCTTTAGTAATTAAATAATTAATAATCTTTAATAAAATGAGTCCATGCAAGGGGGGAGGGGGATGGGGGGGAAAAGAAAAGGAAGGATCAATCAAAGAACATGTATGAAGGACCCAAGGACAAAGACAACAGCGAGGGGGTTGGGGGGAGGGTTGAATGTGGGAAGTGGTGGGTGGGTAGGGCGGGGGAGAATAATGGGAAGAAAATGGGGACAACTGTAATTGAACAACAATACAAAGCTTTTTTTTAAAAAAAAGTTTAATTTAAAAAGTGAGTATATGCAGCAGAACAACACAAAAGTTGTACCCACAGCGAAGTTACCCAATGTAAAGAATCAATGATGTCCCACACATCCTGGGGTGTGAAAGTGATGTGTTCATTGATTGCCAGGATAGACTCAGAAGTGGTCAGTTAAAGAATCATTCCTTCCCTTTTAACTTCCTGAACATCTCCTTGGTATTTTTATGATTGTTTGAAAAAAAAGTCAAGTTTCCTATTAACAAAGGGTCATTTTCTTGAAAGAAGACTAAACTGTTTAGCTCAGCAAAGTTGAAAGAACATCTGTACAATCAGATGTTCTGTACAACACCCCACTTTTTATTTCTGACCTGGCAAATTGTGTCAATTCAATTATGACTGTTACAGAAAGGACCTGTGGATGGGGAGGAACAAGATACTGTTACTTAATGGATATCCCCACCAGGAGCCCTCTGTACTAGGTTTGCTTTGCCCACTGCCCTTAGGAATTGGAATTATAGTTCTCCATGCCAGAGTTTGGTAAAAAGGAAAGGAACTATTTAGTCAAAAGTTATACAGACTTAGAGTAATGACTTAATGTCTGCGTTAAAATCCCAAAGTCCCTTAAAACATCCACAATCACACACAGTCCTTCCTATCCCACCTTGCCCAGTCAGGGGTACCATATCTCAGGAAAAAAATAGGAGTCTTTGGCTCAGCTAGCCTCCAGTTCTTCCTAGTAATCTGTGCTTGGCTGCCAGGTCTCCTGAGGTTCCTAGCACCATCAGCTGTGTTGCTGGGATCTCCAGTTCTTAATCCAAAACTGCGTGGCACCTTCTCCTGGCCCACCAGCAAGAGTCTTTTCACCCTTTTCCTTCCTATAATGTCTCTTCTGCATTCTTCCAAACTACTAAGAGAGAGCTCTGCATGACTGCTACATCTTGCTTTCCTGCTTTCTAAACCACGTGGTTAATGGAGCCCTAAAACTATGTGGTCTGCTCCACATGGCTGCTGTGTCTAGGTTTAAATCCCAGCTCCAATATTCCTCTGCATCCCCATTTTCAACTCCTCCCACAATCGGTCACATCTGCCAGTACTCCCATATTTTTCTAACCTCTCTTGGCTGCCATAGTTAGTCCGGGCAGGTGTGGCCCCAGGGTGTGGAGTGAACCAACTCCAATCTCTCACACAAGCACTGTAACCTGGGGGCCTGCCCCCCAGTTATGTCATGGGTCGAAGTCACTCCCATCTCTCTGGCTCAAAGCATGGCCACAGTTACTTAACATATCCATAAAGCTAGCCAGCTGTTATAAATATGCAAAATAACCTTATTTGCATATCAAGTATGAAGCTGGCCAATTGTTGATCTTTGCAAAATAATTCTCATTGGCCCTGCTCCATGTGTCACACCCCCCTAGTTCAGACTTGTGGGGGTGAGGATATCCTATATTTTCATATTTCTTGGACACCCTGAGTTCTGGACCTTGTTACAAATCCCTTTTGGTGGGGTGGCCCTGGGTGCATCCTGTTACATGACCAGAAATATTTTTCTCGAGGTATTGTGTTCAGCAGTCCTTATCAAAGGAATAAAGCTCTATTTTGGGGTGGAGAAAGAATATTTATAAAATTACAGTTCATAGCTTAAATCAGACCAAATGCTACCTACTTTCCTTTCCAAGCTAAATTTCTCTTTCTTAAGTTTGATCTGATTCCTAATGTGTAACACCTAATAATTGTATTGTATTTCAGTCTCTTTAATTGAACCAGAGACTATACTTTGAAGATGAGGAAACCTATTTTGAAGACATTTCAGTATACAGACTGTCTTTTCAATATTTTGTGATCCTTTCCAATTGGATTTCCATTGTTTCTTCAATATGATTTTTTTTCGGTCAAAGAAGAAATTTCTCCCCTCTCTGATCATTCTGATTGTCTAGTCCAGGCTTTTCTTATCATACCCTTCCATTCAGTTAAATGACCTCTAATGTGTTATTCTATGTCTTATAAGCCTAGAAGATGCCCTTGTGAATTATTGACAGCTTGGAATTTCACTTAGAAAATAATGCCAGTATTAACCCAAGGAACTTGGAAAAAACTAATTAGCTTCCTCAGATCAATAATTGAGATTTGCAGGGAATTCTCGATAATAAACACTTAGCAACACTGACTTAGAAAACTCCCAATGCTACTTTAAGCAAATCCCATTGGCTCCATAGTTAGGAAAGTCAAACTAAATTTGGCAATTGCTCAAACAAAAATAGGAAGGGAGGTTGTTGTGTACACCTACTAGACTTTCCAGAGCCTTTAGCCAATCAGACAGATAAGTGTTTACTGAGTTTTCACTTTTTAAATAAATACATGAAACAAAAGGACATGGTTCTGGCCCCACAGAACTATCACTATATAGCACATAAAACTGCAAGATCCTATGATATTGAGCCTGGATCATTACGTGCTATAAGAGTATTTAGAGTTAATTGTTGGAAGAGTTGAACATAATGGGTGATGAGGAAAAAAATGGAGTAAGAGACCCATGATGGAAGGTAACAAGATAGATATTTTGATGGATGAGAACATTTTTAAAAACTTTGCAAGTGAATCCCAGGGGAATTGGTGATTAAGACCACAATCATCACCTTTCTTTTCTTCTGTATGACAAAGGGGTCAGTTTCTCCTGAAGAACATCTCTATCTTAAAGGTGGAGGATCAGAGGTAGTGAGAAACTAAAAGATTCCTGTCCATCCTTATTGGGTTCACTCTCCTTGGCTGGTTCCAGTTGGCCCCATTTACCCCACTTCATTCCTTTTTCCTTTTCTGACTGTTTGCTCTGCTGACTGCAATTTGCAGCATCAAGACTTTGGAAAAGGCCTCCTGTTGAATCTTTCACCAGCACCCATCAGTTGCCTGAGGTTAAATATTTAAAGTAAATTCTTTGTTATGTATAGTGGTTTATTATATCTAAAGATTCTGATATCCAAAGATTCTGATTCTTTGCTCAAACTCTGAGATTGAATAGAGATTCATTCAATTTCCAGCTCTCTCTTCTAAAACCCTTCATTTACTTTCCACCTAGCATTGTCTCATGACCTTGGATACCACTCAGAGACTAAGCATTGATTTCTGGGGTCAATCAGTCAGAAGATTTAATTGCGCGATTGACTTGTGACAGTCACCCAGTCAGACACAGGGATAAAAAGATGAATCTTCAAGGGGTTTGGGTGAGAGAGACAGAATCATAAGGAGAAATATTTACTCTGAAACTGCTAACGCTGAATTTTATACCTCTTCACCTGAAAGAGCCTCTTCCAAATCCCTGTAGTAATTGGTACTTCTGGTTTCCTTTGAAAACAGGTTTATTTAGCCCTAGCCCGGTGGGTCAGATTGTTGGAGTGTCATCATGGTACATCAAAAGATTGCGGGTTTGATTCCCAGTCAGGGCATGTATGGGAGGGAACCGATTGATGTTTCTCTCTCACATTGAAGTTTCTTTCTCTCTCCCTTCCTGTCTCTCTAGAATCAGTAAACATATCTTCAGGTGAAGAGTTAAAAAAACATGCTTATACAGATATAATTGACATGTGATAAACTGCATATATTAAAGTGTATACTTTGATAAGTTTTGACATGCACATATGCCTGTGAAACTATCAAAACAATCAAAATAACATGCACATTCATCAGCTTTCAAAAGCACCACATGTTCTATTGTATTTAGGAAACCACTGATCGACTTTTTGTCACAATTGTTTGAATTTGCTAAAAATGTACTTAAATAGAAAATACATTTTGTACTCTTTTTTGTTTATCTTCCTTTCTTCAGCATAATTACTGAGACTTAGTCATGTGGTAGTGTGTACCAGTTCACTTCTTTTTATTGCTGAATAGCACTCTATTGAATGAATATATTGCCATTTGTTTAACCCATTAATCTGTTGACAAACATTTGGATTTTTCTAGTTAGGGCTATTACAAATAAAGCTACTATGAACATTCATATACAAGTCTCTATGAACATTTGGTCAATATGGAGGAGTGGAATGGTTGGATCATATAATAGCTATGTGTTCACATTTTTAAGAAACTTTTAATTGTTTTCCAAAGTGTTTATAACATTTCACATTGCCAACAATAATGTGAAAAGTTCAAATTCCTCTATATCCCCATCAATACTTGATATTATCAATCTTTGCAATTTTAGCCATAAAATGGGTATGTAGTGGCATCATACTGTGGTTTTAATTTACCTTTTTCTGATGGCAAATGATGTTGCACATCTTTTCATGTGCTTATTTGCCATTGGCATACCTTGCTTGGTGAAGTCTCTGCTTATTTTTTCCCAACATTTCACCACATATATTTCTTTATGCTATCTAAGCTGAGAATGGCATGTAAACGGATCACTGTGAAATGCAGCAATTTATTTTTTTCAATCAAAATAAGAAACAAACAAGTGTGATCTCATTTGTAGTAACTTTTGAAGGTTTACAGCAGTTAAGGTATTGTTGCTTCTATGTATGAAGGTTAAAAATGTTTTTGTTTTCCGTAAAATACAAGGACAACCAATTTCACCATTGAGTAAAAGTGAAAACTGGGATTCTTGTTTAAACTTGTCCGAAGTGGCATTTCAGAACTTAGTTGTAGGCTGCTGCACTGACACCATGACAAACCACAGTGTAGGGTTGGGTCTGGTTTTGTTTTAGTATTCTTTCCAATATCCAATGCTCATGGATTAAGTTCTAGAAATGTTTTGATTGTAAGGCAGGGATCTGTTTGGATTCCACCACAGGTTTGCTCCTTGGGTTGGATGCTGGAGGGTGAGGCACATTTTGCTGGACCTACTATAGACTACCTAGTAGTCATCAAGGTAAAAAAAACTCATTGTCTCTTCCTTGGTATTTCATTCACTGGGAACCTACTCAATACCATAAGATACCTCGAATTCCACCAAATCCTGTCACAAATTGGGATCCTTCTTGTGATTTATCTGTGGCAATTTCCAGCGTAGCTCCAAACTTTTTATAGTTGTTAGCAAATCATTCCAGCTGGGGCATGCTCTCAATTAGTTAATGCTCTTATCCTGTCTCTTTGTCTGTGAAATGAAATTCATTCTTTTCTTATTCTGGAGTTGGAGAATTTTCTCATCTTCTATGCCTTGGCAATGAAGAAAATACCTCATTATATCCAGATTTTCATAGACTATTAGAATTTCTACAGTTCCTATCTCAAAAGCCTTCAGGGTATCTTCAACTCCAAAATGATACTTGCCCATGTCCTGGCTGATTTCATCAAAGCATTATCTTATTAATTTCTTCTCTTGAATAAGAGAGTACTTCAGTAGATAACTCAATAGCTTGGTTGAATGCATTTTCACCACCAGTGGATATATCAAGTGATTTTAAAACTTTTGATTGTAACCTCTGCTCAGACATATCAGATGGACTTAGTTCAGTTTTAAAGTCAGCCCGTCAGGCTAACTTTCACTTTCTCCCAAGAAATGAACAGCTGCACAGCAGTCTCAGCTACCTTCTGAACATAGTTGCTTTTCCATTCTCAAACATGCCAAAAGAAGGGCGGACCGACCTGTACCACATTTCTTCATGACATACACAGTGAGTTTGTGTAGGACTTCTCTCCTGCTTCCTTAGAGTGTGCTAAGAAGTGCACTGCTACCATCTGTTACGATGAAGCCAAACCTGCTGTCACCTGAAAGTAGTGCTGTAACAGCCTCTGCATGGAATTTGTCGCACAAATACCATGATGTATTAATTGGTTTGAAAAGTTTGAAGTCAATGTTGATTTTCTTTTCCTTTCCTTCTTCTGTTAAAATTGTACCACAGTAAACAACCAGGCCATTTGGAGGTACTTTGTTGTAAAGTCTGAGTATTTGTTGCACAGATGTAATGGTTCGCAGGACTGAAAGGCAGTTTACTCATGATTTACATGGTAGACGCAGTTCCAGACTAATCTTGCCAACATTTTTGGCCCTCGTGAAATGATCAATGATACCATGCCTGAGCCATTTGCCGCGGGCTGCCTCCAAGCTCTTAATCACCTTCTTGATCTTTCAGATCTCCACATCCCTGACTGCAGCACAGGGGTCACCCACCATCTCCTCGCCTCCTCCTCCCCAGGGGCCCAGTCCTGGGCAGCGGCGGCTGCTCCTCCCCAGCTGTGGCTCGGCTGCGGCTGGGCTGCAGCGCTGCAGTACCGCAGCGGCTCCCTCTCTCCAGGCAGCTGCATGTGTTGCACTCTGCTCACCTGGGGTCTGTCGTGAAGTGTGTTTAAATCCCTTCCCTCCATTTGCTATCGACTTACTGGTTTCTGATTACTGAGTTTGAGAGTTTCTTTTATATTCTGAATACATGTCCCTTATCAATATGTGATTTGCAACTCTTTTGTATTTATAATCTCAATTGTTATATGCATAAATTCTCAGGATTGTTATATACTCTTAATGAGTTAAACCTTTAAAGAAATGACTTTATTTGTCCTGAATATTCATTGTTCTGAAATCTATGTTATCTAATATTAATAGTCACTCTAGTTTTCTTTTTATTAGTGTTAGCATAATGTATTTTCTAGACTTTTGATTTGTGTATGTGTCTATACTTAGAGTACATTTCTTTATGCAGCACAGTTTTTTTTTTTGTCTATTTTGATGATCTTTACCTTTGAATTGTGCTATTTAGACCACCTATGTTTAGTGTGATACTGACATAATTAGGTTTAAGCTAAGAATTCTGCTTATTTTTTATTTTCCTCATTTGATTTTTTATTCATTTTCCTTTTTCCTGACTTATTTTGGATTTTTTAAAAACTCTACTTCATTTTTTATGTTGGCTTACCATATATAACATTTATATTCAGTTTATTATTTTAATGGTTTCTTCAGGGAACATACTAAACATTTTAATCTTATCACAATAAAATGTTCATAATATTATGCCACTTCACACAAACTACAAAAATGTCACAATGATACACTTCCATTCTTCCTCTTACAAATTTTCTATTGTTGACAAATATACTTATATAAATGTTATAAACTCTGCACTCCATTAACTTTTTGTTTAAATATTCAGTTTTCTTTTTAAAAGTTTTTAAAAATAATATTAAATATCTTCTATGTTTATCCATGTAAGCATTATCATTTCAAGTTCTCTTTGCTTCCTAATGTAGATCCATATGTCAATCTGATATCATTTTTCTTCTTTCTGAGGACTTCCTTCAGCATTTCTTATTGTATGGGGCTGCTAGTGACAAATTCTTTCAGCTTTTGTATAACTTAAAAATTATTTTAGCTTAATTTTGGATAGATATTTTGCTAGGTATTAAAATCGAGATTGATATTTTTCTTTCAGTACTTTAAAGATGACATCTTGTCATTTCCATTATTTCTGATAATAAATCTATTATAATTCTTACCTTTGTTCCTTTCTGTATAATATCTTTTTTCTTTCATCACTATTACATAGTTTTTTAAAATTATTGTTTTTGTACAATTTGATTATGGTGTGTTGGTGCAATTTCTATCATGTTTCTTATACTTTGAGTATGTTGAGTTTTTGTATCTGCAGGTTTTTTTATTTTCATCAAATTTGGAGAATTTCAGTTGTTTTAGCTTTAATTTTTTTCTTCTTTCCTTCAAAGAGTTCAATTATACATATTTTAGGCCATTTGAAGTTTTCTAACAACTCAGAGATACTCATATTTTTTCAATTCTTTTTTTAATGTTTCATTTGAATGGTTTCTATTTCTGGGTCTTAAAATTCACTAACCTATCTTTAATCTAAATGTCAAACCTTTCATTTATTCCATCCAGTGTATTTTTCATTTTATACATTTCAATTTTTATCTATAAAATTTAGATTTGGTTCTTTTTTTATATTTTACATGTGTCTACATAATTTTTGAATACATGAAATATGTGTATAATAATTGTATTATTGTTTTTATCAGCTAATTCTTATATCTGTGTCATTTTTTAGTTAGTTTCAGTTAGCTGATTTTTCTACTCTTTATGGATTGTATTTTTCTGCCTGATAACTTTTATTAAATACCAACTATTGTGAATTTTATCTTTTTGGGTGTTATATATTTGTGTGTTTATATAAATATTTTTCCAACTTAGTTCTGGGATACAGTTAAATTATCTAGGAAACCATTTCATCCTTCTTTCTTATGTTTTGTTAGGATGGTAGAAACCTTCAGTTTATCCTAATTACTTCCTTCTACTCAGGAAAAATCCTCCTACGGACCCTACCCAGTGTCCCGAGATTCAGGAGATTTCAGGTCTAACTGATGCAAGCAAGTGTTACTCCTGGTCTATTTTGAGTGCTAGATATTGTTACTTCTAATTTGGGGCTAATTTTTTTCCCAACTCTTGGGTAGTTTTTCACATGCATGCGCATTATCATTAATCAGCTGAATCACTGAGATAGGTCCTCTGCAGGTCCCTAAGTTTCTCTCTCTTTGCAAACCTCTCCTGTCACTCTGTCCTGTGAACTAAGGTCTCCCAACTCTCCCTTCTCAGCACAGAATGCCCACCTGGTTCTATGCCAGTTCCTTATATCTGAACTGTGGCTTGAAAACTCTCTCAAAGCAGTAAGCTAGGTTTGGAGCCTATCTCAGAGAAAACTGTCCTTCATTGCCTGTTATCCTGTGTCTTGAAAATCATTGTTTTGCATATATTGCCTTTTTTATTGTTTTAGGTAAATTCAGACCTTGCCACTTTATCCTGGACAGAAACAGAAGTTCTGTCAAGTATCTAATACTTCATTAATAAATTTGTTTTTATTTTTTAAGTCCCCCACCATCCTGATGTATCAGCATCTATTTCCATAACCTCCTAAAAGAACCCTCCCCCCCCAATCTACTAAGCCAATGAGTAGATCGTAATCTACATGCTAAGTGCAATAATGGGTGAGTATTTTGGTGGCACCTCACATGGTCCAAAGCCATTTGGTTGGTGATGAGGCCACATTGTTGGAAAGCTTCCTAGAGAAGTGGATGCTTGAGCTATTTCTAAAGAGTAAGAAAGAGAAAATATGGATGAGGAAAAGAGAGTAAGAGGCAGATGGGAAAGCTAAACTAATACTGCCCTATAAACAGCTTATTTTCCAAGAGGCAGGCAGACTTTGTTGATAAAAGAGCATAAGAAAATAAACATAGTCATATATAATCTGGCATCTTCATCAGAGAAAAAGAAGGGTAGGGGGAGATAGTAAACTTTAATTCAAAATCACCTTTCCAGTTCTTGAAATTGGAAAGGTTATTTTGAATTAATGATGATAAGTTAACTTCTGTTTCATACAGAGGAAAGAAGAAGGAGGAGAAGGAGAAGGAGGAGAATAGGAGAAAGATGAATAAGAGAAGGAAGAGGAGGTTACAACTGCAGCCAGTTAGAATGCACTGGTGAAGCTGTTCTTCAATATGAGAATGATCTTCTGTGACAACCAACTTTGCCATAGACTTTTGTCCAAGCTGTAAAAAAAAACCCCAAAAAAACAAAAAACAGTGAGTTTGCCTCCTTTAGTCTTGCCTGTGTACAGGCTTGGATCCAAAATACCACCTGGGTTTCTGTCAGGTAGTGTTACCTATTCTCTCCATCATGCTTCTGCTGTACAAGGACTGTGCACATTTTCCCTTAGCTCAGAGTTGGATGCTTTGAAACAAAGTGAGTTCCCCTTTACTGCCAACATTCTACTCCTTACTCACTTTGCTATAGCCGTACTGTAGCCATAACAGATTTTATTTTTCTTCTTGACAGATGAATTTTTTTTTTCTTTTCTGATGTTAGTTTCTGCGATGGTTGCTGTGTGCTTACTCCTTTTATAGAAGCAGGAACAGACGGGAGAAGGGGGGATGAGTTGTAGGAAAGAAGCCCCTGAGAGTGTATAATCACCTGTCCCCCTTTCCGGCTGTCCTTTTTTTAATGCTGTGGATCTCCTGGTATCTAAGGCTCAGAGGAAAATGTAGACACATGATGCTCAGCCTTGCTTACCTCAGGGGGGAAAAAAATCCCAGGGAATCACAGTGCCATAACAGGTGTTATTATTTCTTAACATTTAATAAAGCCTGTAGTGATAGGTGCTGAACATAAGCTGGTGTAGTATCTGCTTTTTGAAAAAGCTGTCTTTCTTTCAAAAGACAGACCAGAGTAGGCAAATCATGCAGATGGGCAGAGGATTGGAGAAAATAAGGAAGAAGCGGGACAGAGACAGATGGCCAACTCCATGGATCTTTTCTTTTTTTTTTTTCCTCCAAGATTATTCTTCTGGGTTAGGACCCCAGGACATTCTGAAAGGGATTTCTTTTCTTTGTTCTATTTGCTTGTTTGTGTTTAATCAAGGTTTGCTATAAACAGTAAAGCCAAGCTTCTCTTAATCATGCTTGCCATTAGGGGGTTTAAATACAAAACTCCTACTTAAAATTACAAATATACTTTGATGAGAAACCTTCTCAACCCACTTCATTTTACATTTTTCCCTTTGGGTTTCTGAAATAGGACAGGAGAGTGCTAATAGAGTGTTTTGGAACTTAGAGTTCTTTGTGGTTTTCTAAGTCTCAAAAAAAAAAAAATAAAAAGCAGTCCTACTTACTGCCTTATCACCACTAATCAGGGCTTATGTGTGACTGGAAAATTAGAACCTTCACACGTGGCAGGCAGGAGACTTAGAGGCATGGGCTCAGAAAGAAAACATCTAAATATTGATGTGATTACTAAGGACAGAATATTCCCCTGTACCCATGTAGTTCTGGAAGTCATCCAAGTTATTAATAGCTATGGTGACAGGACTGTACATTATATTGTTTCCTCATTGAGGAGAACGGAATGTTAGCCTGTGAGGATTGTGACATGGAAACTATGTGGGTTGGCTCTGGTGTGCTTTATTTTCTCCTTTTGAGGGCTTTCAGTCCTTTGTGCTTTTAACCACTGCTTGTGGGCAAACATCTCCATGGATGATGAGCAAAAAATGACCTCATGGAAACAGTCTGGTGGTGACCCACAACTGATTTAAAATAAATAAGTACATTGATCAGCCTTCAAAGTATACAGAGGGATATGAGGTGACTTGGTTCTCCTAGAGGTAGTTTGATCCACTTAAAAGTAAATCTTTACCTCTTTACTCAGAATCATCGGGTTGAAATACCTGTCCCATCCTAGGCTGGCTTCAGATTTCCATCTGGTCAAAAGAGAGCATTTCTATTGTTACTGAGGTTGGGATTGACTCAAAGAGGGGAACACATATCTGGATGGTCCCAAATGCCACTCAGCCCCTCAGGCAAAAAAAAAAAAAAAAAAAAAAAAAAAAAAAAAAAAAAAAAAAAAAAAAAAAAAAAAACTTTTGGCACAGAATAGCAGTTAGTACTCTGAGCAGGGTAAAAGGAAGAGATGAACAAAATCCACCAAAGGTAACATTTAAAAAAAATCTGCGATGGCATAAAATCATTTGCTTCTTTGTAAATTGTTAATGCATTTCTTCAAGCGTTTATTCAAAAGGATTTTTGCTTTTAGTATACAAAATTTAAGTATTTTTGCAGACATTTTACAAGACTCTTTACACTGAGTTATCTCATCAGTCTTCATTTATTTTTGATTCTTACAAGTTTTGAATGGCACATGTTAATAGGAAAGCATGCATTTTCCCTGTCCCTGTTTTAGAATTAATTTATTATGCTCTTCAAGCAACTTGTGTTTGTAATAGACAGAGCTGATGATTTAAACATTATCGCTACTTTCTTTACGCTTGGTATTTTGTTATTTTGTAAACCCTGGGACTATTGTAAAACTTACCACTTAGTGCTCAAAAAAAAGTATCAATCAACTGATTTCATCAAGGAGCTAAGGCATTCCCTTTAGAATCATTATGGTTCCTCCAGTTTAGTTTATGTTTTAATAAGCTATCCTTGTACATTTTACAAGGCTATGCACGTAAAATGTACGATGGGACAGCAGCTTAGGGCCTTTTCAGTTATTTTGACTTCAGGATCCTGCTAGATTTTATGGAGACTCAGACACTAATTCTTGAAATTTTCACTATGCAGTTTATACTTTAAATAACCCTTGAACACTATCAGAATTGTGGCCCCGTGCTGAAAGAATTGTGCATTTCAGAGCCTTTGTATTTCCTCCTAATTTCCCCAGTTGGTCAAATTAAATGTTCTTTTCATTTAAATTATCTTTTAAATCTCACTTGTAGTCTTTAGAACATACCGTTTTGACTTTGATAAGCTCTGGCACTCTGAGTTCCTTGAGTCTCTTTGTCTCTTTCCTTGGGCTTGCCCAAGGCAAGGTCTAACACTGTCAAATCATTTGGGGGAGGGCTTTACTTCCAATTTTCAATCATTTTCAGTTTCATCAGTTGAAAAGAAATGCCATGTCTTGGGGATAAGTGTCAGCATATACTTTGAAGATGATGGGCTCATGTTTCTAGAAGTTAATCCTTGAAGTCACTTTTCTGCTTTCCTTTTAATTTATGCATATATTCTTAAAAATTAACTATGCTACCTTGAATGAGTTTCATTCTTTTCTCTGATTAGAGACATGCTTTCTCTAAAGGCTTCTACTATCACTTTTTTTTACTTTCTGGTTGAGACAAAATAACGTTTTGGCTATTTTATCTCATTTTTTAAAAAATGTCAATTTTTATATTATGATAAGAATCATTCAATTTTAGGAATTTACTATACATCTTCTCACCTCCCTGTTCCCAACGCACACACAGAGGCACACACACAGACACACTCACAGGCACACTGACTGCTAAGCCAGGACTAGAACCCAGATTACTGTAGTTCCAGTCCAGTGCTCCTAATGAATGAATAGAAGCCAGACTCCTCCATTCTGCACATCACAACATTTATATACATTATATATAAATATAATACACAGAATATATGTATAATTAAAATATACATAATCAAATTTAACTTTTAATTTTATCTTTCCTAAGGTGAAAATAAAATAACAAATAGGACACATATTTATTCTTTCTCTTTCTTTACCTCAAGGCTGTCTGAAACTATTTAAGAGAAGCAGAGGTTAAGTAAGTACTCTTTTGCCATCTACAGATCCACAGGTAGGTAACAAAGCAGTAACTCTATATAAAATAGTGATAGTGACATTCATGAACCACTTTCACATGTAGCATGTCATATAAGACTCACCTTGGATATAGTGTGTATCAATATTACCCTTTTTTTATTGTTGAGCATATTAAGGATCATGACAGTGGAAAATTTGCAATGTTCCAACACATGAGAAGGCAATATATCCTGACATCAAATTCTATGTATGCTAACTGGACTTCTTCTTTATTTTTTCTTCCCTTCTTTACTTTCCTCTTTTTCAGCGCAATTTGAATTTCACCATTTTTCATAGATTAATATAATCCATTCACATTTACTGTGGTTTCATATGTATCTGGAAATATTCTGGTATTTTTAATTTGTGCTTTTAATCTAACATTCTTCCTAGGTGTTTATCAATATTATATTTTTTGCTTCTTTGTTATTTAGTTGGATTAGTTTTTTTATGTTTAATTTTTTTCTCTATTTGTTCATTTCTAGGTCACTCACAATATGATTCAATAGTCTGTACCCTTGTACTCGATTTTAAATACATTACCACCAATATACTCTATATAACCAGTGAGAAAAAGAAGTTGAAAAAGATGATAAATTCAAAACTCCAATTCTCTTCATTTTTCTACCTATGTCTATTTATTTATCTACTTTCCTATATTTTCCTGTAGCTGTTTCACTACTTATATACATAAATATATACATAGTAAATCAAGCAAGATACATGGATAGCAAATTCAGTCTTCATTCTGAGCTAATTTGATATTTCTAACCGGTTTGTAACTTCCTTTTTCCATGGCCTCTTCCATGTTCTTTTTGCCCTTGGCCAATCCTATAAGTAGTCAGAATTATTTCCTCGTGGAACACCCCAACTCTTGATCTTTGAAAGGTCTTGGAATCCTGCATGTATAGAGTTGCTATATTGAATCATCCACCTTACAGCACTGAAAATTCTTGTGTGACCTATAGAATTCTTTTGATTCAAGACATTTCTATTCCTACTCAATTGTATTCTTCCATGAAAATGATAAATGCCTCTACTTGCATAGAATCCACTATTGGTCCAGTGGTATCAGAAATCCACTATAGTCATGTGACATGTGCATCAATAGAAAGATTTCTTTCTTGCATCTAAGACCACTAAATTTAGGGAGCTCAATGTGACATCACAAGAACTTTGTGAGCATGTTGTTAGGTGTAAGGGTGAGTTGCCATTTCAATTTCCTATTTGTGGATCCCTTTCCCATGTGTTCTGATGATGACAGGATTGGCACCACATGCAGGTCTCTGTTTCAGAAATTAAACTGCATTTCATAGGACAACACTCTTTCCTTCCATGGTGCTGAACACTAGCCAATGTCATGACTCAGTCTTCAGTAGGACATCTCACCATTCTTCCACACCAAGCTGCCTCTGGCTCACAAAAGCCAATAAATCCTACTTGCATCTGTTCATCACCTTAATCACTTTTCTGTAAAATGAGATTTGGGGTCAGAAATATTTAGTTGACATTATGATGGCTATAAGGCATTCTATAATATCATGGATGGTATTGCTGGGTGTAGATTGACTGAAAGAAATGGTAAATTCAAAACCAGAATGTGTCAATTCCAAGGAGAATAAATCACCTCCTCTACGATAGAAGAGGTTCATTTTAACTGACCTTGCACAGATAAATAGCTGGTGTGAGGAGGGTTCGGGTTCATACTGATGTTCAGTGTTTGTCTCACCTTCTGGCAGATTGGGCCTTCAGAAGTGCCAATAACCAGCTAAGACCTGGTGAGGAGAGGTCCATGTATGAGGCCCAAAGTTAGCTGTTATCATTATTACCATGACCATTTTTCTCAGAAGTCCTTAGAGAAAGTCCTTGGTGTGGCTGAGAAATGAGGCTGACTGACATTAATAGAGTTGTTTCAGTTTGTGTTAGACCCTCCAAAGTGAGTTATTTTTGATAAATGTTCACAAGTGACTCAATTCTGAAAGTTGAAACCTTATCATTCTTTCACAAACCTCCTTGTCACCAGTCTCCTAATTTTATGTTTCCATGTCCCAGACTATGTAGCTAAAACATTAGTCCTTGCCCATGAATTCATGTAGATTTCTACCTCTGACTATCTCGCTTTCTAGGAAAATGAAAAGATGTGTCTGTCCACTAGGATGATTCCAGTATTCCCTCTTATATCCTGTAGGGATATGTGGAAGGTAAACTAAATAAAGCACAATAAAACATATATAGAAAAATGATGCAGAAGAGATGAATGGAGAGTGTGGAGAGATTGTAGTTAAGATTAAGTTGGTCAGAGACGGATGCCAGAGAATGTAGAGGGAAATAAGAATTGATAGAGGATGGTATAAGATCAATTGGGATCTTTTTTTATAGCAGTGGTTCTCAACTTTGGCTGTATCTTGCAATCATCTGGAGAGCTATGTAAATTTTGATATCTGAGCTTCACCTTCAGAGATTCTGATTTGATTGGTCTGAGGTGTAGTGCGGGTATTAGGATGTTTGAAAGATCCCAGGGGATCTCACTAAGCTGCCAAGGCTAAGAAACTCTGCATTACAAGGAAAGTCTCTGAGGTGAGTTTATACTATGGTCTTTAAGTAAGGCAGAAAAAACCTCATGGGAAAGGAAAAGAAGAATACCTTCTGCTACTGGGGTAGAGATGGAGTTCAAGTTTTTGGTGGTCTTTGGGTATTCAGAATAATTAATTTCTCCCATTAATCCCTGTTCCAATACTTTGAGTCTTACACTTTAGCAACCAATGCCTTAATCTTGAGTCCTGTGAGTCTGCAAACTCTAGACTGATGATTAGATACTGAATTGTTTTTCTTTTTTTTTTTTTTTTACTACATCTGCCTCACAGCTAAAAGAGATAAGGTATTCTAGAAGACACAGAAGCTCCCTGGTCTCCAGACTATGAGATGAAAATGAAAAGTCCTGAGCTTTTTGTTTTCTAACTTCATGATCTCTAACATGTATGAAAATAACAAAACACAATCCATGACCATTGTATCTTTCCTTCCATGCTTGTCCATGACAGCAGCCGTGTAGCCCAGGAAACCCTTTCCTTCACTGGGCACTTTATTTCCCACAACTTGGGAGGATAATTTCAGTAACTCCTTTATCACTGTCCAGTGTCCCATCCTTCAATGCTAGCAGAATCTTTGCTGCCTTCAAGCCTACTGAGGTCAGATAACACATTTCAGATTCTCATTCCCTTGAGAGTCTGTTGGCTGTGGCTAGCTCTGATACCAATTACTGTACTGAAGAAAATTCAGGTGAAGAAATAGCCAACTCTAGCTAGTTTCCTCTAGATTTTTTCACAGGATATTAATTGGATTACAGAATCTTTAGGAAGGCTAAAGAATAGTCTCTAGGTCAAGCATTGAGGATTTCTGTACTCCAAAACTAGGCTGCTGAGAGAGATGCTGAATTTGAGAAAATTAGGGAGATGCTTAGAGAATCAGAATCTTGCCAAGCTGTCCCCAAAATTTCCTACTACATACTTACATAAACATCATTCTGATTGCTCCAATAACTGTTTTTTGGGGGCATAATTTTTTTTGCTTGTTGAAGTTATTGCCTTATCTTTTTTTTTTTTAATATTTTGTGACTCATGATTTTGCCTTCATCTTTTACTCTGAGGCAGTTAGGTGTTCTACTGTAATTGTTTTACCAGCTTAGAGAAGGGTGAAATATGCAGCTGTGGTTTCCACTTGAGATTATTTTCATGGGGAGATGGGAGGGCTGGATGTACTACCAGGTGATGTTCCTTCTTGACTAGTCTGAGCAGCCCCAGGATCCCTGATACCTGCGGGACTGTCTTTCCCTTGAATGGGCCTTTACATGCACTGATCCAATCAATTCTGCCTGGCTGAATTCACCCATTACCAAGTAGTAGACGGCTGCATTCTATGGGCCAAAGACTATTACAGAGTCTGGAGAATACCAAGACCTCTTAAGTCTTTGTGGTTAGTAGGAATGATAGAAATTATGATACCAGTTGACAGGTGTTATAATGAAGGTACATGCTGAAGACTTGGAGTACTTGGAAAGGCAGAGTAATTTAGAAGAGTACAGTACATCTGAGTTTCTTTCCTTCCAGGGACCTCTCCATTCTAAATGGCAATATACTCTTCTCATCCTATACCTGCCTATTCATGTCTCAGTGTCAATACTATTTTTTAAAAAAAATAATTCCATCACTCCTTTAAGTAATCTTTTCTTCAGATTTTCTTGCATTTCACCTTCCTAGCACTTGACAACACTGTTTTTAAAATAGTTATATGTGGGATTAATTGTCTAGCTTTTTTTCTCCCCACTAAACTGTAACTTCCTAGGAGCAGGGATTGTATCTGTTTGAACAAGACCACATATTCAGTGCCAAATATGCAGAGGAGGAGCTGTAGAAATACAAAGTGAGGCAAAGTAGGTTTACGGTTGTTTGTATGGAAAATAATACAATAACTAATAAGTCATAATACAAGAATAAACTGTTTTTCGTATACTAAAAATTCACTTTTACCGTACCCTATATATGCTTATTTTGAATAAGTGAGCTTATTTTAGGTGTTTCATAATAAGAGCATCTTCACAGAGAAAATTTCACTGGGTTTCTCTGTGAAATTGGCACCAAAATATAAGTTGTATTTTCCAGTTGAAAAATGCAAGTAGAATGCAGTTACTAACTCAGGCTCATGACACATCCAAGTGAGAGCACAATCATACCTCTTTCTCATCGCTCTCTTTTCACCCTCCTCACCTGGCTGAAGTGAGGCACAGGGATCTCAGCCCTTTTTCAGCTCTACCAACTCCACACAGTTCTGTGGACAACCATGCAGGAGAGGGGAGGCCTATCATACAGGCCTATCAATGCCCAGCACTTTTCATCAATGTTATACACTTCAGAGCTTTGAGTGAGCAAAGGTTTTTGGATCTGTAGTCTTGTAAAGGCAATAAAGAGGAGAGGATGTAAAGAGAACTTAGATAAGAGTAAAATGTTAAAAAACAATGGAAACAAGAAAGTATTCAAGAAGTAAACATTGGTCTGATATTTGGAAGAGTGGTTTTAAATGTTGGAATACTTGTCACCTTGATTTATCTTCTGGTGGTATGCTTCTCAGGGTAAAAGATTCCTTTATGTTTTCTTATTTCAAGATGATATTGAAAGCGTAGACCACATGTGAATTAAATTAATTGAGAGAAATTTTGTTTTAACTTTATTTGCCTACCTCTAATGGCCTGGCAGCAGCGATGGGAAGGTTTATTTTTATTAAGAGATGGAAATTCAAATCAATTCTGTGTTAAGTATAATTTAAAAACCTGTGAACAAATTTTAGACACACCTTTGTACCAGGGATAGTTATAAATGAAAATATCAGTATGACTTGAAACTAGCATAGGGCAATTAAATTTAAATGCTGAGTTGTGATGACAAGCAAAAACTAGTGACATCTGTAAAAACTTCAACCTGTAAGAGTGTCACAACCTCAAAATTCAGACTGAAGGTGCAAGCACGGGGAGAAAGAAAACAACTATAGAAATCCACCTGAGGAAAAAAGCAACTTTGAATGAGTTTTCTCATTATTGACCCTCTCTGAAGCCAGACTTAAAGAGTACATAGATATAAAGGAAAAGTTTGCATGAATACTTTGCCTAGAAAGATGTTTGGAATTACGAATTGGGCACTCCCTTTGGGAGCGGAGAAAGTGAGTTAAGGGCTTCCTGGTCTAACACAGATTATGGCTCTCCGCACTCAGTTTTACTCAGGGGGAACATTTTGTGAAATTATTCTGCCAAGTGAGTGCAGAAGGTGGTTTGAAATGTGTGCATGATGGTTTCTTTAGTCTCAGACTGATTAAAATGGAGAAACCCTTTTGAAGGGGGTGCAAGTGCACAGCAGTCTCCTGCAGGTGATGTACTGGGGTAAAGCTTCTTTCAATTGGCGGAGACTTGTGGAACACTTGAAGATACATGTTATAATGTTACATGTATTTGTTATGGGGTTTTAAATTGCAACTTTTTTCTGACTCAATTTCCACTAAATCCCCAGAATGGCAGTGACTGGGACAGCACAGTGAGTGTGAGACACTCTCTATAACACACAGGAACTTTACAAGGGGAAGGAAGGAAAACGTACTTCCCGTCTCCTCAGCCCCTCAGCAAAATTCGAGATATGAAAAGGGGTCAGAGAGAAGATCTGGAAAGACTGATGAAAGATTTCTTCAGCCACACTGCAAGTCTCCACCCCCATGTGGGCTAGGGAGGATCCACAGGGAGCACAGGGAAACTGATCATGCAGCAAGAAGATGCAGGAAGCCATTACCTTGCCTCGGCCTAATGGGACTCAGGCTTGGGGTGTGACATCCATGAAATGGGCCAAAGGGTGTTTCTGCACTGAGTTCAGCCCACCCTGCTGGGATCGATGCTGCTTGGAGAGTTTCCTAACAACTAAGGTGGGCCAGATGGGAGAAGCCAGCATGAGCATGTCCAGAGCAGTCCTGCTTAAATATTCACGCATGTGAATCACCTGCAGGTCTTAAAATGCAAACTCTGATTCACCAGGTCTGGGAATGGGGCTTCCAGGTGATGTCATTGACACTAACCAGTAGACCATATTTTAAAGGGACAAGAGCACTGCCTGATGGAGTCTTCTGTAGGGATTCAGAAGACATTGAGGAAGAGAGGCATGGTGGCCATAGGCTCAGGAGAGATCACCAGCAGCAATGGGAGTAGAGATGTGTCCATCTGCCCAGGGCTTGGGGAGAAAGAAGACCCATAGGGAATCCATGAAGAACTCTCTACATCTCCCCCAAGAGAAAGGCATCTTTGTTCCACTGCCAGGCTCTGGGGCAGGGGGACACCAAGCAAGTGAAAACTCTCTTATCTTTCCTCTCTTCGTCCATTCATTCTCACTCCATGAACTTCCAGGGCCAGCCAAGGAACACTGATCATGGGACATTGGGGAAAAATGGGCAGGTAGCTTATGGATATAAGGAGGTCTTGCATCTTATGATTGATGGAAGGTGAGTGCCCCTAGGTGACTTCTATTGCAGAAGGAAATCGAAAGTAGATTTTAGATATTTATACTAGGAGTTACCTATCTCACATAGTGTGATAGACACTGGTTAGTTGTTTGCCAAATGATTTTCCCTCCCTCCTGGTCACAGAGCAGGTCCATTCCCAGCTTGTACTCCAATTGAGTCAATTACACACTGAGTTCTGGCCAATGGGACGTGAGCAGAGGTGACATGAGCCAGTTGCAGACAGGACATGACTCCCCATTGTACCACTCTCTGTGCTCCAATCCCCTTACAATGACTAAACAAGGAGCACTTTGAAGAACAAGAGGAAGTGGGAGCCATGTGACGGAAGAACCCTTGGTCTCTGGATAACTGCTTAGGATCAGCATGTGTAGGACTATGACTTAGGGAGAAACTAAAATATAAATATAGGTTTATTGTATTAAACCATAGATTCTGTGGTCATTAAAACAGCCTACTTGAGTAATAAACATAGGTGAGGTTGGAGACTTAAACAAATAAGACAGCTGCTCACTAGGGCCAATTCCAATTGTCAGAGTAGAATCCGGAGATATAACAACTTATACCTTTTATGAGTTTTTTTCTCTGAGTCAGTGTGGACAAAGTTTTGACTTCTGAATGCTCTGGGGACCAAGTGTTCCATTTTTGTAAGGTTTGCATTTTCATTTGGAGCTGAAAGGTAAGTGATCAGTAATGAGGCTATGTCACCTTGAATTATCTATTTCCCTACCCTTACTATGAATTTCCTGTGGCCCCTTCTGTGAGGGAAGCTTTCTGCTTTTTGCAGTATGAAATGTTATCCTTTTATAACAGCTTCTAAGCCTTATTACAAAATTTTATGAAGAATTGTTTCCTTTATAATACACAAGTATGCACAACCTATTTAAATAGAAAAGTATTCCAAAATTACTTTTGTAATTTTAAAATTATTTTATTTATTGTCATTAATAAATAATAAAAAATTTTATTAGGTGGATCTGCTCTTTCTGTTACAACACAAGGCCCAGTTGATTGAATGCAATTTAATAGATCCCAAAAAAGGTTCGGTAAGAAAACCTCCCTTCAGAATGTGACAGAATTTATACACTTTTCAACCAATTGTTTTAGATCACGGACCTCCAGCCCCTTTGTTTGCTGAAATCTTAAAAGATCAAAACCTCAGATTGAATTTAGTTTTATTCCATTTTTCTTTAAAGCTTTGATCTCACCCTTGGAATTTATCAATAGTTTCATTCTCTTTCATTTTCTTTAGACTTTAGAAACTAAGTGGTGACATCAGGAAAATGTCATCCGGGTAAGCTCCAGCCTTCCTTTGAAGCAGCACATGTTCCCTGGGGCTATAGGAAAAGGCAAGCTAGCAGATATGCCAAAATGTCTGTGGATGACTAATTCAAAGGAAATAAAAGACACATTCAATGCACTTCTGTTCTAAAACAACAATGGAAATGAATGCATATATTCACCTTTAATATTAATTTTCTTATACGAAGACATCAAGATTTTCTTCTCCCATTGTAATATGTTAAACTAATTAAATTCCTTATTATATTGTGTTGATGTCAAAGCAAGCAAAAATGATATTTTAGGTTTAGATTTTTCTTAATCTGAAAAGTGATCTTAGAAATAAGAGCAGATGATAGAGCTATGTTATAGGCATTTAATAAGACCTACCCTTTGAAAAAGTCATCTTTAAAGTTTTACAAAGCACCCTGGATTTTAGAGAAACTTATTGAAACCATAATAATGGAACATCCCGGGGGTCTGCAGTACTTAGGTAAAGTAAAAACTACAAAGGTAATCCCTTTCAGTCTGTAACTCAGCATGTTACAACCCTTTGCTATACGGGTATCTTTGTCACTTACATGGGTAGAACATTGTAGTGGAATTTATTTGATTAAAGTCATTATTTATGAATAAGATGTAAAAGAAGTAATGTGGAAGTGGATTATATAGTTTTAATTAAAAAACAGTGATATTTTGGTAAAATATGAACATGGTAGAGAATTTACCATTGCATAGTAAATAGAAATATAATTGCTTTCATCTTCGTTACATGGATTTTTATGTGCAGCTAACTATAATTTGAAAAATGTAATGAAATTACATTAAACTTTTATTGGGAACAGTCAGGGTTTTTTTTTTTTTTTTTTCCAGCTAATTTAGGAATGTATTTGTTGAAAATTTCCTAAAGAAAATTAAAATAAATCCTATTAGCTTCTAACTAAAGGTTTACGTATATAAGTTAGAAAATAAATTAGCAGTGCAGATGAATAGCCAGGGATGAAATATATCCCATTCTCAAATAACCACACGACCTTTACTGTGGTATGAGTTGAGTTTGATGTTTGGCTGGAAATTGACAGCACGACAATTTTGACAGAAATTTAACCATTCTTTTAGATTATGGAACTCATAATATACTTTTTGTCCAAGTTGTTTAATGTTTATATATGAAGTTCGTTTGCGAATCTAAGATTTTAATTGGTTGTGTTTTATTGGGTAGATTTATGTAAGCATAATTCTACTAAATTAGATACCACTATTTAAGAAGAGTAATGGTATATTTTTTCCATCCTAGAAAATACATTTTAAATCATTTTAATCCACTATAAACATTTTGATAGTTTTTAGAGACTCCTCATAAAACACTTTTTAAAAAAAGCAATTGGGCGGTGTTTGAACATAGGGTAATAATTCATACCAATTATATTGCTAAACACAAGGTCTGAAGCCTAATAATATACCATAATTCATACCGTATGGTCTGATAGCAATTAAATACCATCATTAAATATATTGCATATATACATAATTGTTGAAATCTTGCTTATATGAAATAGCTTTCAGTGCTTTATTATCCAGAAGTAGTACCTTTGTTTATTTCCATGACGATGTTGTAATCATGAGAGAGCCATTCAGTGTATAATTTTAATATACACACAGACTTGGATTTTTTCTCATGTTATTGTGACTATTAATATTAACGCTTTTGTGTCTCTGTTGATTTTTCTATCATGTAAGTAGAACAGGTACAATCAGATGGTTCTGAAGTAGTGATTAATATATACATGAAATTTCACTCCACTGTGGAGAAAACAAACAACTAAACCCAAAAGGCCTTACTAACTTGGGAGATTGTGGTTTAGAAAATCTCCAAGGGGTTTTCCCTCTAGCTCTAGAAGATCAACAAATGTTAGAGGAGGCAAATGATTACTAGGCAGATTAAATACTTACCATTTCATGGTGCTCATGGTACCTCTAGTAGGTGATTGTCAGGTTCAGCTTGTGACCGTATTAATAGGCATAGAAAGGGGTGTCCTTTGAATCCCCAAGTGCTGGGGACTGCTTACTTCATGTAAGCTTTATCTGTAATAAACTTCTGTCAGTTTCACACAATGATGTAACCCAAAGAACGTCATTTAATTTGATTTTTTTAAAGATATATTTCTACATAATAAGTAGAAAACTTCTGTATATCATGTTATAATGTCATGGACTTGGAACCATAATGACTAAGGTTTACAATCTGACAGCCTACTTAAAGCTCCGAGCTCAATTTCAGGATAATTTACAGATAATAATAATGACCATGGAGCCATATGCCAGTATTAAAAATAATACTGCAAAGCACCCAGAACAGTCATGGCAAGTGCTCAGCACACATTGAAACAAGTTTTCACAAGGTGTAATGCCTGAGCAGTTCATTCTGGTCTAAAGAAACTGTGTGTGTGTTGGAGGAGGGGCACATCCGGCTCAAACTTTTAATTTAACCAAGGTTATTAAGTGCCTACAATGTGCAAGGCATGGCCAAGGAAGTTGTGTATATTCAGGAAAGTTGGCTTCTTCTGTTGCTTAGTGGCTGAGGTTAGGAAGTCAGATGTCAGGGAGATAGAAGAGGAAGAGGCACAGTGTGGGGCTTGGTTGTTGGCTGGAGGTTGGGCAGAACACATCTCTGTGATTCTTGGATAGTACAGTAATTTGCCAGTTAACCCTATACTAAGTATGTCTTTTATTCTCTGTATTCCTTTTTTAAATTAAAAAAGAAACTTTGTGCTATCACAGTTGTCCTAATTTTCCCCCTTTGCCCTCCTCTGCCCAGCCTGCCCCTTACTTCCATAGTCAATCTCCACAGTTGTCCACGTCTGTGGGTCCTTCACACATGTTGTTAGCTAATTCTGTAATCTGATGCTTTGGCATCAGAGCCTTGCTGATCCTGGAGGAACTGCCCCTCCCAGGGCTAGCTAAGTCCTAGAGAAAGTAAACAACTCCAACCAATCAATCCAGAACCCACACCTCAACCACACCTTTTATTGGTCTCTCCCACTCTAGGCCACACTGGTGCTCAGGGCCCGGTATCAGATAACCAGGTTTAGTCTCTGCACCCCAGGGCCTGCTGAAATTATTCAAACTCATCTGTGCCATATCTGCATATATTGCCTCACCCATTCCTCCCCATGAAACCACAAAGAAAGCTTCAACTCACTAGTTCCCTCATTCCCTCCTGACTGATCCAGGTACTTCTTCACGTAGCCTCCCCCTGGCATGGTGTTGGACTCATGAGTATCAATAAACCGCTGTCTTTTGATCTGTTTGTCTATTATTGCTCCTAAATAATGCAGAGATTAGTCCCAAAACAGGCACATGCCTACATAATAATTATATGTAAATAATCATAAAACTTTATTTTAAAACAAATCAGCAGAGCCTGAAGCTTGCAAAAGTGTTGTCAGAAACACACGTGAAAGGAGTTTGGATAAATGAGATTGTTTAAATGTCCCTGTAGCTCTGACCAGGAAACAGAAGCATTTGTGGAAAATAACAACAACAACAATTAAATAAAACCACAGAAGAATATAGTTGTACCCTTTTATTGGCACAGTCACTTTTCAAAGGCTGGTACGAATAAAAAGTTTTGAGTAGCAAGACATGAAGGTCTAATGGCACCACTCAGAACTTTCTGACAGCCCACAGAAGCACATCAACAAACAAGGCAGTTGCATTACGGGAGGACTGAGAATATACAGCAGGTGAGCCATGCAGTGGAGCTTGAGACGACAATTGTCTAGTGATGTGGCATTACTGCTCGAACCAGTAAATCTCAACGTGCTTATTTGTATGGTGTAGACCTTAGATGAATATGACCCGTTCATCCCAACAGCTATGAATTTGAAGCCATACATGCTGAATGACACAAAATTTCCTGTAACTTATACTTATGTCAGCAGATGAGATTTAATTAAAAAGCTCACAACCCACATATCCAGAAATACAGGGCATAAGAAAGAACTGCCTTCTAATCAATGAACAAAATATAAAACATGGGACTTGTTCCATACATAAGCAGGGTGAAGCTAAAACAACAACATAGTCCCGAGATTCTTAGGTATTTTAGGTTAAAAATGGCATGTGAAAGAAAAAAAAATTCTAGAAACAATTTTTAAAAATATGTATTTTGAAGAAAGGGAGCACCACCAATTGCATAAAGTTATAAAATACAGTAAGAAACATGTAAATAATTTTGAGGTTCGTAATTCCAATAAAACACAAACACCTACAAAGAAATAAAACACATGTCCTGCAGAGTACATTATAGTAAAATGATTGGAGTTCAAGGAACATGTGGTCAGACTATATAAAAACAAATGTGTAGTGTGCATGGATCCCTCCTGTCCTCCATCACTCTTCCCTCTCCCACCTCATCCACACGTTTTATAGCTTTTTCCTTGCTACATAGAGGTAGCATGGCCCTATAACCATGAAACCTGAAATCAGAGTGTAACCACACAGAACGGGTAAGAAAACACGCACACACAGTCACACACACATATCCAGGGAATCTCGGGTATTTAACCTCTCTGTGCTGTGCTTTTCTGTGTAAATGTGTGGAGAGAGCACCCAGTGTGTATCAGAGGCAGCCTTCTGTTGACGCAGCATGGAATCACTAGGCAGTTTTATTCTGAGTCTGTCGTTCAGACTACATCAGATGGTTGTGTCCCAGAACTCAGAAGGCAGCCTGCTGCAGGAGGCCCCTTCTGGCTTCTTCAGGAGAGTGGGCTTTTTGCAAGGAGGTGGGGGAGGCCCTCTGGGCTCCGAGTGCTGCAGGATTTGCTGCCAGTCTTCTCTTTCCTCACAGAGCTTTCGCCTCCAGTCTAGGAGTTCCTGCAGGGCCACACTTTCATTCTCTGAGAGCCTCAGCTGATGGATTACCTGTGGGAGGGAAGAGGGGAGAAAAAGAGTAAAGCCAAATATGTATTGTTAGTGAGCAGCACAACACACATAATAGCAACACCTGGATGCCAAGGGGCTGGACTGGGGTCAAGAGAGACATCATTTGTTCCCTGTAAAACCTCCAGGCACTCAGTAACTGGCATTCAAGTGGGTTGGCTATGAGCTGCCGAGTTAAGGTGAAGGGAACAGAAAACAAATCAGCGGAACATTTAGGATAGGTACACTGGTTAACATGCGATATACCTCCAGGTGATACAAGTAAGACTTAAATGTCTATTTTCCCTTTGTCCTCTATTATTATGTATATCCTTATAACATCTTGTACTTTCTCTTCATTTAACTTACTACAATTGTAATTCTGTCTGATATTTTTGGATTTCTCAAGGTTCTCCCCATTCTAGGATCCCATTCATCTATGCATGGTTACTCATCATCATCTTTTAAGGTAACGTGACACCACTCTGACCACCATGCACTGTCCCAAGGTTGGACCCCCTACTCAAGAAGGCCCACTTACAGTCAATGTAAACAGGGGACCACACTAATATAGAAACTGTTTCCAAGAGTTAGGTGTGACAAGAGACAGCCACTAAAATATCAAATGAGCTCAGTGGAGTTGGGTAGTTGTGCTTGAGACCACCTTCCAGCCCACTGGTGTGTCCATACACGTGCCACTTTGTGGCAGTGAGTCAAAGCTGTGATCTAAATTAGCGGCTGTGTGCTCTCTCAGACCTTGAGACTGCAGAGATGAGAATTTTAGGGGCCTTTGCAGCACAGCTTCAAAACATGCAATTGTATCAGCCACTTTCCTTAGGGCACCTAAAGAGTGACGCCTGGAGACGACTCTTGTCCCATGACCACAGCTGGGGCACTCAAGGACAACCAGGCTACATTGACTGTCGCAGGCTTCCCATTCTACCTGCAGCCATCTGTAATGGCTGGACATCACAGAAACCGATTTTTCTATCAATTCTAATGTGAGTATGCTGGTTTTAAAAAATGAGGTTCTAGTTGAGGACAGCAAAAGAGGATGGGGATATTGGGGGAATTCATATGCAATGAGATGGCTCACTCCACCTCCAGAGCACCTGTTACTTTGGGCCAGTGCTGTCTTCATCCTCTTCATCAAGACAAAAGAGAAGAAAACAGACTAGGACACAGGGGTTTCTGCTTATGTGACAACAGATACTTGAAAGAAGCACAGGTAATCAGTGTTCAGGACAATTCTAACACCAACCCCTTCACCTGGACAACCGAGCCTATTATCTGCCCCAAGAAGAAGAATTTAAAGCCTACAGTCAAGGTGTTGGACAGAATGTTCAGACATGGTGTTAAAACACAGAAACCAGGAGGTCAAACCCATATGCAGCATGCATAAGTAGATTTCTGGAGCTGATTTTTAGCAGGAGTTTTCCCAAACTGAATTTACAAGCAACAAGGAAAAAATTAAAAACCTAGGTGTGGAAAACAGGACTGTGATCACCCAATTCCTAAAGCAACTTGCAAGCACCGATAGAAAACAGGCTGCTAAGCAACATGCTCCACTTAAAAGGGCATTTTTCTCCAATGCCCAGGACTATACCAGAATGACCTGGAAATGAGATATTCTCCTATTGGGAAGACTACTGTCAGGGAAGTGAGCCAAGAAAGTGGCGTGGAGGGTATGCATAGAAATTATTTATTCAATAGACACTTTAGAGTACTAAGTAGGCACTGGATACTTTTCTAAGTACCTTACAAATGTTAACTCAGGTAGTCCCTCTAAGAACTCTATTACAAAGTTCTAGCATTTTGTGATGAGGAAATTGAGGCATAGAGAGGTTAAGTAGTTTTTTCAAAGTCACATAAAATACTGGAATCAGGCAGGCTGGCTGCAGAGTCTGCCTTCTTAGCTATTACTCTATAGTGCTTATCATTTACTTAGCAATTATGTCCAGGATGCTAAAGGTCAGGGTTTCTACACCACCTTCCTTTCCCTTCTTTTTCTAAGTGGAATCTGAGTGCAATCTGAATGTTTCCTCCATTCCCCTCTTTTCTCCACTCGTATATTATGTGGTGATTACATTTAGCTTCGGTCTGATTTACTCTATGAATATTAAATATCTGTATATATGTTCCTTGGCATACATTCAGTATATAATAGCAATCTCCAAAAATTGTTGGCATTGGATTTATTTTTTATGAGAGAATATTTAATTGATGGAAGGGTACAGCTACCATCTCAGCTGATTATTTTCCCAAAACTCCCTTGAAATATCATCTTCCTTAAGCATAGAAGTTCATATTAGTCCATTTAGAAAAAAAAAAAAGAACTTCTACTTCTACATAAGATTTTGTAGGTCATGGCAGGGTACTGCTCCCACATTGTAAAATAAGAAAGGAATAAATTACAAAAATCATATCTTTAAAACATCACAAAGTTCTGGAAAAACTGAGAACTACAGAAGCCAAAACTCTGGATTGAGAGAATCTTTCTGAGCAAATGAATAATTATCAGCTGCTTTATTTTTTTTTGGGGGGGTGCATCTACCTATTCTATACTTCTGTAGGTCTAGAGAGCCCATTCTAGAAGAAAAAGAAAACTGTACAATATTTTGCAGGTGCATGGGACTTGAGACACAAATTGGAAACTTGAGGATCCTCAAATACATGGCATTTTCCCCAAGAGATATTTGTTAAGTTATTTGACTATATGAGTAAGTGATGCATTGGATCAAAAGCTTATAAAAAGTAGAGTGAAATGTGCTACAATGACAGAGATGTTTTCAGAAGCAGTATTTTAACAGGGGAGAGGATAGCCGCAAGCACCTGACTAGTTTCATCTTGAAGATTTTCAGGCTTTAAAACTGAGTGGGGCACATGGCTGGAGTATGGGGCTCTCAAATACAGAGCTGGAGCTCCTGTACTGTTTCAGTGCTAAGGGACCTCATAGGTTCTCACTCAAAGCATGGGAAGGTGCAGTCTGAGGATGAGAGGAGACCCAGAAGTAGACTGGTTCTCCAACACAGCTCCATCTGTGATGGGATTGATGTGATCACCCCTTGCCTTTGCTTCCTAACAGAGGATGATGATAACCTTTTATTTAGAAAACATCATCTATAGCATCCATAGTTTGTTTATATACAATGTTTCCCATGCAATCAGAAATTACTATCTATGTGAAGAGATAAGGAAATTTCCCAAAATTAGAACTATAAAACAGATTCAGAGATGATCCACATATAGAGTTAGCAGGTGAAGACTAACATACCTATGATTATATATTTCGAAGAACAGAGAAAAAGATGGATAAATGTAAGAAATAGCAGAATGGACATGAACATAACAGGAGTATCTGAAGTAGGAGAAATACAAAGAATGTGGCAAAACAATTGTCAAACAGATGTTTCCAAGACTCATGAATAGCCTCAATACACACATTTAATCAGTTCAGCAAATCACAAAAAAAATAAACACACACACCATCACCAACAATAATAAAACACAAGGCATATCAAATTAAAAACACCAAAGACAAAAGACAAAAAGAAGTACCTAAAAATCCCGGGGAAAAGACGTGTTACCTTCAAAGAAATGGCAATGAGAGAGAAAGCAGACTTCTACAGAGTATAATTGGAAGCCAGAAAAGAAAAAAAATCACAGGTTAAAGTACTGAAAGAAAGTAATTCAACCTAGAATTGTGTACTAAAAAAAAAATCCCTTAATTATGAAAGTGTAATAGAAATGCTTCTGGACAAAAACAAAAATGAAGCAATTCAACATCAAAAGTCTTTTGTATATGTATGTTTTTTAAGGTGAAAGAAAATGTTATCAGATGGAAAAATGGGAATTTAAGAGAAAGAACAGTGGAATTAAATGCATGGGTAAATATAAATTATACATTTGTAATGCTTTATAGACTTAAAATTAAATATAAAATAAGAATGGATGCCACCAATAACTTCCAAAGCCAGGAGGGGTTTCATGAAGTTTAGAGGTTCTGAAGTTCTAGCAGTATTAGGAGAATGGTAAAAGTAATAAAATCTGTTATGATGGGATAAGGTACACATTTTATTCTCTAGTGAAACTACAAGAACAGTGAATGTACAGTAAATAAGTTAATATAAAGGAAATGTGCAATGAATATTTGATTAATCTAAAAGAAAGAAAGAAAGAAAGAAAGAAAGAAAGAAAGAAAGAAACAAACAAACAAACAAACAAACATAAAGAATATAAAAGTGGAGTCAACTCCTAACAAAACAGAGTAAAGCATAAAAACTAGGCAAACAGAACCCAGATCTCTACCCAGGAGTTAGCCTTGCCCTTCCATGGCCTGATGTCACGAGCTGGATTTATCTTCATGCTGATGTGAACATACACTGTCCTCATACCAATTGCAAAATGCATCCACTTTATACTTCTTCTCAATCCACAACTCTTCCAGTAGCTTTGCATAATGACCAAAAACATATACTACGTGAGACCCTCTGCTAAGTCCTTCATAACAGGAAGACATTTACAGATTCAGTCACTCCACAGAAGCTGCACCCATCTGCGAGAGTGACTTTCAGTGGATGCTGTCTGAGGCTTGTGGGGAGTGATTCTGACACACAATGTCTCAAACTCCCTGTCATTGCTTCACTGGAAAAAATTGCTCTCTACCCTTTCAAAGCTTCTCAATATTTATTAAAAAAATCTGAATTCCCAAGTACATTATAAAAGGTGAAACTTATACATACAAACCATTAGAAAGCACTTTCTTAATGAGGGTATTGATGTCTTGAATAATGTAGTGAGTACAGAAGAATGCTGTCTTTGAGTCAACAACTAATAGCTCTTTATGCTTCCTTTATAAGCAAAAATTTGACTGATGTTTGCAATAATCAACTAATGCTCAGAATAAACTCTTTCATTGAGAGATCCCATAAAACTTTATTTTCTATTATGGAGATTAATAGGTATTGAGTAAAATTTAATAGGAATACAAAGATAGTTGCCAGAATGGCATAAATGAGATGTTAAAATATTAATATTATTGATCTTCATTTAAAAAAACAAAAACCAGGATTTTCACAGGTTATGTCTTAAAGGAACGTAAAAATTCTGTGTAAAGATGTATGACAGGTCACTATTTTCAGCACAGTGAGGTTCAGAGACTGTTTTAAATTATGATCTGTGAGACAATAAACAGAAGATAAGATGAGCTCTGACTAATGTTTAGTTTGGTCTGGTTAGATTTATTAAATTTATTAGATTTTGAGGCCTAAGAATCATAGCTGTCACAGCCAAAAGCTTTAATATTTTAGAATATCAAGCAAATGAAACTATGAATATTATTTTAATGGTGGTCAAGTAATATATAAGCAACAACAAGTAATTATAATATTCAGCACTGTAAAAAATTCTAAATCAGTGTTTCCCCATTCTTTAAATTTTATAATCTATTACTACTAACCAAAAACCTCATAGCTTCCCTTACCAGTATTGATATTTCACAAAAATATTATTATTGACAATGCAATAATGATTTTTAACAATAATTTTAGTTTTGATATTGAAAAGAAAGCATTTCTTTTCAGAAAGAGAAGAAATGACACTGGAGATTAGGGATGCTGCTGGCAATGTGGGCTTGGAGTCAGCTGGTCGCTCATCAGGTCTCGTTTATCTGCATTTGTTGGTAGGATAAGGATGCCATATTGGTGTGTGGTGTGTTTTAACTTAAATCTTGTTTTCCACTGCTTCAAAAGGTACAGTACAACACCATGTCACCACTTCAGATAGCTAGTCACTTATTTGTTTTCTTTTCTGGCATGTTTTAAATAATAGCATTTGCACACAAAATCATCTTTCAGAAACAGAAGGCAAGTGTTGTAACTGAGGAGGTAAAAAGTGTTCAACACACCCGAACCTTTGGGTATAAAATACCCTGCTTTTAATGGAACTTTTATACATGCCACTCACACAAGTGTCTTAAAGTGTTGCCCATGGTGTAGAGATGAAGTTAGTCAAAAAGAGGGAGGTTTTATTTATTTATTTTTTCCTTTTTATAATTTATCTGGGAAGGGAAAGTCTATGGAGGAGGGTCTGCAGAGACTTCAAAGAGGTGGTAACTTTTTATCTAAATTTTGAAAAATGAGATGGTCAATCAGATGGCAAGGGGCAGGAAGAGATGTTTCCACAGGACTTAATATAGACATTGAACTTCATTCTTTAACAGGGAATCACAAACGTACGAAGACGTTGGGGTTGGTTGAGCAGAGACAGTATGTACGGACTCCTAAGTGAGAGTGCCTAGAATGGAATCTTAAACTTGTCACCTAATGGTTGAGTGACTTCGAACAAATCTGTCAGCTTCCACATCGGTAAATTAGGATCATGATAATAATCTACCTCAAAAGGATGAATAAAGATTACATGACTAACAAATGTGAACTACTTAAAAGTGAATGCTCTATAAATGTTTGCTATTATGACTTTGTCATTATTAGCTGTTTGACTTGAGAGAATCTCTGAACATTCTGAATTAGAGTTATCCTGATGACACAGTCAGAAAATGTTAAATGTAATGACTTTTAATAATATGGTCCTATATAAATATAGCATAATCTCTCCCTTCCTGATTAACATGAAGCTCTCAAAATACTGAGCAACATACTGGATCTATAACAAAATTATGATGTATACATGATTTTATTTTATTTTTAAAATATTTTATTGATAATGCTATTATAGTTGTCCCATTTTTTTCTTCCCTTAGTTCCCCTCTGCCCTGTACCCACCCTCCCACCATCATTCCTCTACCTTAGTTCATGTCCATGGGTCATACATATCAGTTCTTTGGCTTCTCCATTTCCCATACTATTCTTAACCTCCCACTGTCTATTTTGTACTTACCATTTATGCTTCTAATTCCCTGTACCCTCTGCCCTTCCCCACTGATAACCTTCCATGTGATCTCTATTTCTGTGAATCTGTTCCTATTCTAGTTGTTTGCTTAGCTTGTTTTTGTTTTTTTAGGTTCAGTTGTTGATAGTTGTGAGTTTATGGTCATTTCATTGTTCATATTTTTTATCTTCTTCTTTTTCATAGATAAATACCTTTAACATTTCATATGATAAGGGCTTGGTGATGATAAACTCCTTTAACTTGACCTTATCTGGGAAGCACTTTATCTGCCCTTCCACTCTAAAGGATAGCTTTGCTGGATAATCTTGTATATAGGTCCTTGCCTTTCATGACTCTGAATACTTCTTTCCAGCCCCTTCTTGCCTGCAAGGTTTCTTTTGAGAAATAAGCTGATGGTCTTATGGGAACTCATTTATAGGTAACTCTCTCTTTTTCTCTCGCTGCTTTTAAGATTCTCTCCTTGTCTCTAATCTTGGGTAATGTCATTATGATGTGTCTTGGTGTGTGCTCTTTCTTGGGCCAAACTTTCTGGGGACTCTCTGAGCTTCCTGGACTTCCTAGAAGTCTATTTCCTTTGCAAGATTGGGGAAGTTGTCCATTATGTTTTCAAATAAGTTTTCAATTTCTTGCTCTTCCTCTTCTCCTTCTGGCACCACTATGATTGGGATATTGGAACGTTTAAAGTTGTCCTGGAGGTTCCAAAGCCTCTCCACTTTTTTTTTTAAATCTTGTTTATCATTCTGTTCTGGTTGAATGTTTATTTCTTCCTGCTACTCCAAACTGTTGATATGAGTTCCAGTTTCCTTCTCCTCACTGTTGGTTTCTTGTACATTTTTTTCTAATTTCAATTTTCATTGCCTTCACTTTTTCCTCTAATTTGCAACCATACCCCACCATTTCTGTGAGCATCCTGATTACCAGTGTTTTGAACTCTGCATCTGATAGGTTGGCTATACCTTCATTGCTTAGTTGTATTTTTTTCTGGAGCTTTGATCTGTTCTTTCATTTGGGCCATTTTTCTTTGTCTGGGTGCACCTGTTACATAGTAAGGAGGGGAGCCCTAGGTATTTGCCAGGGTGGGACAACCCACATGGTTGCATTATGGTGCTGTATGTGGGGGAGGGGTCTAAGAGGGAACAATGCCACTTGCTCAGCTTTCAGCTAGGTTTCAGTCACTTCCTCTGCTACCCACAGCAAATTGGGCCCTTCTGGTGCTGATTCCCAGGTGGGTGGGTTTGTGTATGTTCTAGGACCCTGTGGGTCTCTCCAACAAACTCTCCTGTGAGGCTGGGAGATTCTCCTGCTTCCTCAACTCCCGCAGGTTTTTTCAGTCAGAGGTTTTGAGGCTTTATTTCCCTGCAGTGGAACCCTGGGTTGCATGGTCTGCCTCACTTCCCTGTTTTTCCTCCTGGTTTATCCACTCGCAAAAGTGGGACTGCTGGCTATGCCAGCCATTATCTCCACCTGCTACTGCCTCACCCAGTCTGCCAGCTGCTGCCTTGCTGTGAGTCCTCTCCACCCAGCTGCCTGAGTCTGCCCCTCCTATCAGTCTGAATGAATATTTCTTCTCTAGCTCTTTGGTTGTCAGACTTCCATACAGTTCAATCTTATGGCAGTTCTGGTTATTTTTTGTTTTTAAATTAGTTTTCCTTCTTTTGATTGTGTGAGGAGGGAAAGTGTATCTACCTATACCTCCATCTTGGTTGGAAGTCAATATATGATTTTAAATTAAAGAAAGATATCCAGGAAGAAAATTATAAAAAGATCTAAAGGTTTTTTGAATTTTAGGAATAAGATAAAAAGAGTATACATAGATTTTAGTGAGCAATTTAAATAACAGTTAAATGTTTCTGAAATTGGGATTTGTTTACATGTTTTCAGGGGTCTGTAAGTTCTTGGGACAATGTAAAATTTTTTACATTTTCATTTTTATAATATTTTTTAAAAAGTAATTTTGGATCATTTTAATACCTAGTTTTTAAGCTAACACTCAGTGAAATTTTAATTTCTGACTTTGTGTTTTATCTAAAAGCAGATTAACACAAGTAATATTATTTATTTACTTTCAGATTAGAAAGAAGAGTAGATGCATTTAATATGCAAGTAGGCATTCTTCTCCAAAAAAAATTTAAGTGACCTGACAGTGTAGGTTTGCCCAGCAGTTTAAATAGAAAAAAAAAAAAAATGACAAGGCCCAGACTGGTGTGGCGCAGTTAGTTTGAGTGTCATCCTGTGAAGCCAAAAGTCAGGGTTTGATTCCCAAACAGGGTACATGCTTGGACTGCAGTTTGGTCCCTGGCAAGGGCACATGCAGGAGACAACCAATTGATGTTTCTCTCCATCTCTTACTCTCACCTTTCTGATCTCTCTAAAATTAAAAAACTGACAGAGGGTTGCTGGAGGAGGAAGATGGCGGCGTGGTAAGAGGGAGCAAATTCCACTTTCCCCTACACATGGGAGAAAAACCTAGCAGATATATGGAGGAACAGAGCAAACAGCCAACAGTACTCCAGCATATATGAAAATAAGAGACCAAAAATTGCAGCAGACACTGAAAAACCAAAACATAAGGAGACCATGTCAGGATAATAAGGTCCCAGAGACCTAAGGTGCAGGGACCAGGGTGGCTGCAGCCCCAGGCCCAGCACCGCTGGCTTTGCCATTGGGTCCTTGGGAGAGAGCCAGGTCAACTGCTCCCTCCCCAGCCAAATAAGTTTTGAGCAGCACTGGCAGAGATCTGGCTGCTTGAAGTCACAGAGAGGGGAATAAGGGCTAAGTGGCAAACACACAGGGGCTGTGAGCACCCATGGAGCCTGTGGACGCTGGTTGGGGACAGTTAAGAGTCGCACAGAGACAAGCACTGACCCTGATAATCACTGGTCTGGCTGCAGAATTGGTCTGTGCCAGAGACCAGGCCATTGTACTGAGCGGCAGGATTGAGTAGGAGGAATTTCTCTAAAAGAAAAAGGGAAAAGAGAGACACTGTTTGGGGAATTCTCCTGCGGCAGCCGCTCTGGCTGACTAGCTCCCTACCCAGCCAGGCAGCGATCCCGAGGTTGAGCAGAAGGCCTTGCACACCCCCACAGCACTGGGGAAGGAAGGGAACGCTCCCAAACCAGTGGGACCAAGGCAGCCTGGCTGAGCCTGAGAGTGTGCTGGCACCCCAGCCCACAGTGATAACCTCTTCCCACACCCAAGGCACCTTGGGGAAGCACCAGGTTGTGCAGATTGGGAAGCGAGAAAAGCCATACCAATCATCCTCAGCCTGCTGCAGTCAGAAAGACCAGAAAAACCGGTTTGGCCAGTTTGAAGCCAAAAGGAGGCTCTTGGGTTTTTGTTGTTGTTGTTGTTGTTTTTTAAGTAATTTTTAATTTTTATTATATTTTTAATCTTTGAATTCCTTTTTCCTCTCTCCTTCTTTCTTGTTTTCTTCCTTCTTCCTTTCTTTCCAATTTCATCTAGTCTTCCTTCCTTCTTCTGCTTTTTTTAAATACCCACCAGTGAGACAAAAAACCTGGAACTGTGAAAAGACCAGAGTTGGACCCAAAGAGGGGGCATCCCAACAGCTGTGACAGTGAGACAAATATTACTTTGCTATTACAGAGAACCTGCAAGTTATTGCATATTTTTTTATTATTTTCCATTATTCTTACATCTTTTAGTTTAATGGTATTTTTGTATTGCTCTTCTTTCTGTATAGTCTTCTTTGCTTGGCTGGTTATATTGTATCATTTGACAGGTTTCCTCTGTCTCTCTTTCATACTGTATTGCTAATTTACTGTCCTTCACTTCATTAGTGGTCCATTAGCACACTACTCAAGGTCCTATACCCCTATTCTTATTATCCAGATCACATAGATTCTTTCATATGATTGTCGCTCTAATATTATTGTAAATAATACCTGTTCCATACAACTGTAAATACTTCACAACACCCCTCCCAGATCTTAGCCCACTCCATGGTTTCCTGACCTCTATTACTATAGTGGTTAACTCTATTCTCTCACACACTACACCTATTTACCATCCTTTACTCTCACCTTACCTCAGAATGTGACCTCCCACAAGCTCACTGCTTTCTAGATCCAACTCACAATCCTTCCCTCCCCAACAAGAGTCTCCTCTTTTCATTCTTTCTAAAAGTGGCTAGTTGGGTGGAAATCACGGTTAACACTATATATAGTCAAAGGATCTCCTATCTCTTCTCTACTGGCTGCTACTGTAAATATCATAGAATACTCTCTTGCTGTCTTAAATCATTTTGCCTTCCCCCTCCAATAGATCACAAAAAAGAGTAGGTGGAAGCGGTGAACAGCAGGATACCTGCTGGAAGAGGAAACCCAACAACAAAGGAACCACCAATAGATAACAGCAGAAAAAGTTGAAGGAGGGAGTGGAAACCACACAAACCTCAATCCAGGAACTATCTGGAAATACAACTAAATAGTGGAGAAACTACCCGGTAAAAACAACAGAACAAGAACAAGAGAGAATCCTTAAAGCCTTGTACACACAGAAGAACCAGCTTCAACACACCTTGCCCTCACCAGCACAACAAAAATACAAGAGGTGATGGACAGAGTGACCCTCAGTTAAACAGCTGGTGGGAAGGACTCACCAAAGAAAGACCAAACAACAATCAAAACCCAAAGACACACACAGAGCCAACTTATATGACAGCCTAATTCCAGGGAGCTCCAGAGATCAAGGAGACTGCAGCACTGAATCTCACAGGTATTCTACCACAGAAGTTCATACCATAAACCCAGGGAGCCAGAACAAATCAATTTAAGAAACCGAGGCTAACAAGGAGAGCCTCACAAACAATGGGAAGACAAACAATTCCCAAATGAAAGGAAAGGAGGAAGCCTCATGGAGGGAAGTCAAATATCAGATATTGAGTTCAAAGCCACAGTTATCAGGAAGCTCAATGAGCACACAATGAGCTACCAAAAACAACAAGGGAACCACAATGAACTCACTGCAAACTATATCAACATGAAAAAGGAAATAGAAACTATCAACAAGGGCCAAGAGAAAATGAAGAATACAATTTATGAACTGAAGAACACAGTAGAAGGAATCAAAAGCAGAATCAATGAAGCAGAAGATCGGATCAGTGAGTTGGAGGACAAAGTAGAAAAGAACACCCAGAAAGAGCAAGAAAAGGAAAAGAGGCTCAGAAAGAATGAAGAGGAATTAAGAGAAACACAAGACAATATGAAGCATGATAATATCTGTATAATAGGGATACCAGAGGGAGAAGAAGAAGAGCAAGGGGTAGAAAACCTATTTGAAAAAGTAACAATGGAAAAATTCCCTATTTGGTGAGAGAAAAAGTCACACAAATCCAGGAAACACAGAGAGTCCCAATCAAGAGGAACCCAAAAAGCCCACTTCAAGACACATCATAATTAAAATGGCAAAATTCCAGGACAAAGACAGAATCTTAAAGGCAGCAAGGGAGAAATAGGAAGTAACATACAAGGGAGCCCCAATAAGGTTAGCAGCTGACTTCTCAATGGAAATGCTCCAAGCCAGAAGAGAATGGCAAGAAATATTCCAAGTAATGAGAACCAAAAGCCTGCAACCAAGACTACTTTACCCAGCAAGGCTCTCAGTCAAGATAGGAGGGCAAATAAGAAGCTTCCCAGACAAGAGAAGTCTCAAAAAATACACCTCCACCAAACCAGTTCTGCAAGAGATGCTAAAGGGACTGCTCTAAGGAAAGGAAGGAAAAGACAGAGAGAAAAAGAGGAACACAGGTATAAAAATGGCAATGAATAAGTACCTATCAATGATAATCTTAAATGTAAATGAATTAAATGCTCCAATCAAAAGACATAGAATAGCTGAATGGATAAGAAAGCATGATAGACACAAGTGCTACCTACAAGAGACCTACCTCAGGGCAAAAAAACCTACACAGACTGACAATAAAGGGCTGGAAACAAATTTTTCAAACAAATGGAAAGAAAAAAAAGTCGGGGCAGCAATACTCATATCGGACAAAATATACTTCAAAAAAATGCCATAAAGAGAGACCCAGGAGGTCATTTCACAATACTCAAGGGAAGAATCCACCAAGAAGACATAAACATTGTAAATACATATGCACCCAACATAGGAGCACCCAAATACCTAAAGAAAATCGTAGAGGACTTCAAGAAAGATATTGACAGCAACACAATTATAGTAGGGGATTTTAACACCCCACTGCCAAAAATGGACAGGTCTTCCAAACAAAATATCAACAAAAATATTGTGGCATTGAACAATATCCTAGATGAAATGGACTTAGCTAATATATGTTAGAGCCCTTCATCCCAAAGAAGCTGAATACACATTTTTTTAAAAATGCACATGGAACATTTTTCAAAGATAGATCATATAATAGGACAAAAAAACAGCCTCAACAAATTCAAGAAAATTAAAATCATACCAAGAATTTTCTCCAACCAGAAGGGACTGAAACTAGAAACTAACCCTAAAGGGAATAACCCAAAACACGCAAAATCATGGAGATTGAATAGTATGCTATTAAACAATGAATAGAACAAGAATGAAATTAGGGAAGAAATAAAAAAGTTTCTGGAAACAAATGAAAATGAACTCACAACAACCCAAAACTTATGGGACATAGGAAAGGCAGTTCTGATAGGGAAGGCAGTTCTGAGAGGGAATCTCATAGTAATACAGGCCTACCTAAAAAAAGATAGAGATATTTCAAACAAACAACTTAAGCCTACACCTACAAGAACTTGAGGAAGGACAGCAAAGAAAGCCCAGAGCAAGTAGAAGGAAGGAAATAACCAAGATCAGAGCAGAATTAAATGACATAGAGACTAAAAGCACAATTCTAAAGATCAATGAATCCAGGAGCTGGTTCTTTGAAAAGATATCAACAAAATTGACAAGCCTTTAAGCAGGCTCATCAAGAAAAAAAAGAGAGAGGACCCAAATAAACACAATCAGAAATGAAAGAGGAGAGATTACAACTGACACCACAGAAATACAAAGGATTGTAAGAAATTACTATGAAGAACTGTATGTCAAGACATTTGAAAACCTAGGTGAAATGGACAAATTTTTAGAAAAATATAATCTTCCAAAACTCAATGAAGAAGAAGCAGAAAGCCTAAACAGACCAATAACAGCAGATGAAATTGAAGCAGTAATCAAAAAACTCCTGACACACAAAAGCCCAGGACCAGATGGTTTCACAGGAGAATTTTACAAAGCATTTAAGGAAGAGCTAACCCCTATCCTTCACAGACTATTCCAAAAAAATCCAAAATGATGGAAGACTCCCAAACATTTTATGAAGCCAGCATCATCCTAATTTCAAAACCAGGAAAAGACACAACAAGGAAAGAAAACTTCAGGCTAATATCGCTGATGAACCTAGACACTAAAATCCTCAACAAAATATTGGCAAACCGCATCCAACAATACATTAAAAAGATCATACACCATGACCAAGTGGGATTCATCACAGGATGTAGGGATGGTTCAATATTCACAAATTAGTAAATGTAATACATCACATAAACAAAAGCAAAGACAAAAAACACATGATCATATCAATAGATGTGGAAAAAGCATTTGATAAGGTACAGCACCCATTTATGATAAAAACACTCAGCAAAGTAGAATAGAGGGAGCATTCCTCAACATAATAAAGGCAATATATGAGAGACCTACAGCCAACATCATACTCAACGGGTAAAAAACAAAATCTTGTTTGAGCGTCACTTGAAAAACAAAACAAAACAGAAAAAAAAAAAACAAAATCTTTTCCATTTAGGTGAGGAACAAGACATGGTTGTCCACTTTCACCACTTCTATTCAATGTAACATTGGAAGTTTTAACCACAGCAATCACACAAGAAAAGGAAATCAAAGACATCCATATCAGAAAGAAGGAAGCAAAACTATCATTGTTTGCAGATGACATGATAGGGTACATAGAAAATCCCATAGACTCGGCAAAAAAACTGCCAATCTAATCAATGAATTTGGCCAAACAGCCAGATACAAAGTCAATATCCAGAAATCAAAGGCATTTTTGTATACCAACAATGAAACAGCAGAAGCAGAAATCAAGAAAAAATCCCATTTGATATAGCAAAAAGAAAAATAAAATACCTAGGAATAAACCTAAGCAAGGAGGTAAAAGACCTGTATGCAGAAATCTACACAACACTGAAGAAAGAAATCAAGGAAGACACAAACAAATGGAAACATATACCATGTTCATGGATTGGAAGAATTAACATCATCAAAATGTCCTTACTACCCAAAGCAATTTACAGATACAATGCAATACCTATTAAAGTACCAATGGCATATTTCACAGACATAGAAGAAACACTTCAAAAATTTATATGGAACCATAAATGACCCCAAATAGCTGTTTCAATTTTGAGAAAGAAGAGCAAAGTAGGAGGGATCACAATACCTGATATCAAATTGTATTACAAGGCTACTGTAAGCAAAATAGCCTGGTACTGGCATAAAAACAGGCACATGGACCAGTGGAATAGACAGAGAGCCCAGAAATAAACTCAAGTCTTTATGGTCAGTTAATATTCAACAAAGAGGGCAGCAACATAAAATGGAGTAAAAATAGCCTCTTCAACAAGTGGTGTTGGGAGAACTGGACAGCTACGTGCAAAAAATAAAGAAACTCAAGCACCAACTTACACCATACACAAAAATAAATTCAAGGTGGATAAAAGATTTAAATATAAGCTGTGACACCATTAAAATCCTGGAGGAGAACATGGCAGGAAAATCTCAGATATTTAACGCAGCAACATTTTTAATGATATGTCCCCTAAAGCAAGGAACATAAAGGAAAGAATAAACAAATGGGATCTCATCAAAATAAAGCTTCTGCACAACTAAGAAAAAAGAGAACTGACTGTATGGGAAAACATATTTGCCAATGATACCTCAGACAAGGGTGTGATCTCCAAAATATATAAAGAACTCACACAATTCCACTTTAAGAAGACAAGCAACCCAGTTAATAAATGGGCAAAGGACTTGAACAGACACTTCTCCAAGGAGGACAAACAGAGATACATGAGAAGATGCTCAGTATAGCTAGCTATCAGAGAGATGTAAATTAAAACCACAATGACCAGTTCACACCCACTTCACACCAGTCAGAATGGCCATCATAAACAAAACAACAAACAAGTGTTGTAGAGGTTGTAGAGAAAAGGGGACCCTAGTGCACTGTTGGTGGGATTGCAGACTGGTACAACCACTATGGAAAACAGTCTGGAATTTTCTAAGAAAACTAAAAATGGATCTGCCTTTTGTCCCAGCAATTCCACTGCTAGGATTATATCCTAAGAACTCTGAAACACTAATCCCAGAGAACGTATGCACTCCAATGTTCATTGCAGCACAATTTACAATAGCCAAGTGTTGGAAGCAACCTAGGTGCCCATCAGTAAATGAATGGATCAAGAAACTATGGTACATTTACACAATGGAATTCTATGCAGCAGAAAGAAAGAAGGAGCTCCTACCCTTTGCAACAGCCTGGATGGAACTGGAAGGCATAATGCTAAGCGAAATATCCAGGCAGTGAAAGACAAATACCACATGATCTCACCTTTAACAGGAACCTAAACAACAAAACAAACAAACATATGACCAAAGACACTGAAATAGAAAACAGGCTGATAGTGACCAGAGTGGAGATGGGAGGGAATTTCTGGGAAAGGGGGAAAGGATTTACAGGAACAAGTATAAAGGACACACACACAAAAATGGGGGGGGGGTTGGAAATGGAAGGGAGGTTGGGAGGGCTGGTTCAGTGGGCTGGGTTGGGAGTAAAAGACAGAAAACTGTACAAGAAAAATTAAAATAAAATTTAAAAAAGTGACAGAGACTTGGGTAAAACAATGGCACAGGATGGTAGAAATGTACCAAAGTTCATGGAGTCTGAGTCAGTACTGTATTCAAATTTTCAACAGTAATTTCCTGTCAACTAAATAAAATCATACCTAATATAAAATGTTTATTTTACATTTTTCCTTTTGTAGATTTTTGTTGTACTTGAACTTGTAAATTTGCTTTGGTTTTACAGCTGTAATGACAGCTAAAAAAGAAATTTTATGTAACAATTTAATTAACATTATAATAATTTAAGAAATTTTAAGAGTCAAAGAGATTTCTTTTTCATTTAAAAAGGGTCGTAGATATTATCAAAGTGAGAAAAAGGCTGATTAATATGCATAGAGAATTCCCTGTGGGTAGAATTAGTTGCTGCTTGACAAGACTAGGTGTGTCCTTTAGAGTCCATACTGAGTAAATTAATCTTTACCCAACACAGTGCGTCCAGTTCACTTTACATGAGTGTTTAAATGTAGTTAATGTATGAATGCCTGAATACATGTTTGAGAGAAGGAACAGATGTTACTACAATACACGCATATCTCATTTTATTCCCCACCACAGATAGAGTACTTTTTTTACAAATTGAACATTTGTGGCAACCCTGCATCAAGCCAGTCTATAGGAGCCATTTTTCCTATAAGCTCAAATTATGGTTAGTATTTTTCAGCAACAAAGTGTTTATTAATTTAGGTATGTATATTGATTTTAGACATGCTGTTATTGCACTCTTAATAGACTATAGTATGGTATAAAGACAACTTTTATATGCACTGGGAAACTAAAAAATATGTGTGACTTGCTTTATTATCTTATTTGTTTTATTGTAATATTTGTTTTCAGACCACCACAAAATATGTCTGAGGTATGCCTGTATGTTAGACTTGTGGTTTTACTTTTCTTTACAACTTGTGTGTAATTGGGCACCTCACCCCCATCAAGACCAAAAAGAGAAAGGAAGAGAGTGCCTTGAAGTAACGCCAGACTGACCCTGGACAAATCCCATACTTGAGATAAACTTTACATCTCAGATTTAGATAAGGCCCTTTAAAGCCTTAGGAACTCATTAAAAATGCTCTGATGCTCTCTGGTCATCTCAGACCCATCACTTACTCTGGATCCAGCCTAGATGGGTGTGAATGGCCAGTGAGTAGAGTCTTTGAAGAGAGTGGAACAGTCAGCATGGACTTCAGGGTGGTCAAACAATGCAATACCTTAAGTAATAAAATAAGCTTTTCTTTTGCTATGGTCTGAATGTTTGTGCCCTCCACAATTCTCATGTTGGAATCCTAAAGCCCAATGTGACAGTATTTGTAACCAGAGCTTCTGGGAGGTGATTCACTCATGAGGGTAGAGGCCTCATGAGTAGGTTTAATGCTCTTAGGGCAGAGATGGAACAGAACTCCTTTGCCTCTTCTGCCATTTGAGGGTAGAGTGACAAGTCTGCTACCTGGAAAAGAGCCCTAACCTTGCCTCCTGGTTTCAGACTTCAAACTTCCAGAACCATGAGAAATAAATTTTCATTTTCTGATAGCCATCTGGTTACAGGAACCTGAACACGCTAGGATACCTTATGCCCCAAATTATTATTTTTCAATAGTATTGGGGGGAAATGATGCTATTCTATAACAGGTACTAAACCCAGGATTCTAAAAGAGAGCACAGGCTGTTAGCTTAAGTTTTTGAAAACAAAATCTTTTGATGGAGAGTATAAAAATAAATTGTAAATTATTCTGTGATTTTTATTTTTAAATTTGACATTTGAAAGAGATCTGAAAGGTCCAGAGTTTAAGGGCCACTTGTGATTCATTGTGAAAAAACACTGAATCACAGTTTACTGGGAGCTGGGATGACCTGATCCCTCAAAGAAATTGACAAAAGATTCACTCCACAACCACGGGAGGCCAGGCAGTATTACTCAAGCGGCCCCTACATGGGCTACGCCTAAGCGGGAAGCGTGTGGGGCAGTCAGTATTTTAAATTTACACCCCCCTGATAGACCTAAAATGGAGCCTTTGTTGCACCCATACCTCCATATTTTCTACTCTTTTTTGATCGCCATTCATCCCCCCCATACTCTCTTCCACTTCCATTCATCCTCTCCATCCCCACCCCCTGCAATAACCACACTATTGTCTGTGTCCAGAGTTCTCTCTCTCTCTCTCTCTCTCTCTCTCTCTCTCTCTCTCTCTCTTTGCTCAATTCCTTAATCATCCCACCTCCCCACCTGCCCTTGGGCTGTGAGCCTGCTTCCTATCTATGAGTTTGTTCATTAGATTCCACACATAAGCAAAATCATATGGTGTTTGTCTTTCTCTGACTAGCTTATTTCACTTGGTGTAATGCTCTTCAGGTCCATCCATGCTGTCAAAAAGGGCAAATTTTTCTCCTTTTTTATGGCTGAGTAGTATTCCAATATGCAAATGTTTTATCCACTCATCTACTGATGGACACTTGGGATGCTTCCAAATCTTGGCTATTGTAAATGACCAATTGAACATAGTGATGCTTATATTCTTTCAAATTAGTGTTTAGGGTTTTTTTTCAGATAAATTTCTAGTAGTGGAATCACTGGGTCATAAGGTTTAAGGAAGGATAACAGAAGGAGCTACGCCACTTACCTTCAATAAATAGGTATTCCTCAACACCTCATTTCAAGCTCCCAGCATATGTGAGGAGATACAAAAATAATTCCAGTGCAAATTCATTTCCCTATGGCCAAGGATACTCATCCTTGAATAAAATCTTTGACCTTCAGTAGATTTTTAATCAAGAATACTCCTTCATCGAAACAGTAATCCTTGGAAATTATGCTACTTAAGACACTGGTGATTACAACCTCAACAACTTGGTGTGGGGGTTAAAACAATGCTTTTATTTTGTTATTGAGAAAATCTTACTGATTTGATATTTAGAAATTCAAGATATGAATCTAGTTTCCAGTTTTCCACCCAGATTTGTAAAGTATTTGTATTTTCTAATGCCCAGGAGATACTATCTAGGTATGAAGAGTTTGATAAAGGGATGTAAAGATTGAGTTCATGCAAGTTTTATATATAAAGTAGGACATTACGTGCAGTTCACTTACTTCCAGGGCTTAAAAAAAATCACTAAATCTCTCACAACCTAGAGGAAAATACAGTATCATATAAAGGCATAATGAGGTTTATTACTTATATATCTATTTACTAATGGTATTTTATTGTCATTAATACATTTTATGAGATGAACTAATTAAAAATAGGATAAATTTTGTTCATTTCCTGTAGATATGCATTTCTATGAATAATAATAATAATAATAATAATAATAATAATAAACGAAAATTAACAATTTACTGCTGATTTTTACCTTAAGTAAGTCTTTCCCTTCTATGATAAAAATAGCTTTTGTTAAATAATTAATATGTAAAATCATGTTGCTGTTCATTTGTCACGGAATTGATTTTTCTATTGACTATTCATCCAAAGGTGAAAAGAGGCATTTACTGACATTTATAGAAATTAAAAGAAGGAAGTGTCTCAATTGAATAGTGAGTATTAGTGTTTCAAATGCAAACCCTATTTCCACTGCATGCTAACAAGATGTTGGAGAAAAAAAACATTAAAAAATGAAACTTGAAAATCGCAGTTTGTAAAAACAAAGTTTATCTAAATACATCCTAAAATATGGCATAAAATAACATGTGATTCAAAAAAGCCTTTAGTTAAGAGATTGTATATTTCTATACTTCTAAAAAAATCAAGAAAATGATCTGAAAATGAAAGCAGCATTTCTGGTTTAGGCAAAAAAAAAAAACAAAACACTCAGTTTTCCTAATTTAGAGATAAGCATTTATACAGCAGCCCAATTAAGTTCACTTTTGCTTTTTGTTTATTTTTTGACTAAGGGTTAAAAAAAAGGGAAATATCCCTCATAAGGGATGTTACATATTCTATTGGAAACAAGAGTAGCTATATCTGGACAACCAGCAGTGAGAATGGGAAGACAGGATTTTAATTTTTTACCTTATCTGTACATTTTGATTTCTTTTAAAAATTAACCACTGTTCTTTACTTTTATAAGAAGTAATATTATATTGGAACAGACTTAGTACAATTTAAATGGACATTTATTTGCATTTTCAGCTGATATTAAGTTCATAGCTATGAATAAAAATGGACATATTTCTATTAATGGAAAGTTATAAAATAGAAATTTTAAATTCTACTGTACATTATGTGGTATAATTAATTTGTGATATTTTAGGATATGAATTTTGTATGAGTTCTGGACTCTGGACTCTAACCTCAATTCATTTAAAAAACATGGCAGTATAAGTGAATAGCAGATTGTAGCAAAAATTGATAACATATACTTAGAGTGATGCTATGGCAATGACATGGTATAGTAATGGGATTCAAGTACAGGAACTATATGGCAAAACATAAATCTATTATACTGGAAACAGAAGTAAGAGTATTATAATCCCTTTTAAAATATTTTTTCTTGGGATTATGTGGGAGATTCTCTGCAAATACCAGGAGGTATTATTGAGGAAAATTGATCTACTAAATTTTATCTTTCCAAAGAATAAATCTGCTCACATAGTTTGTTTGTTCAAAAATCTTCAATGCCACTGTTTTGCACCAGCCTAAATAATCAAGTTTACAAAACTTAGCAAGTTACATAAAATCCTATATTTCTGGCCACACTAATTTTTTCAGCTTCATCATCATCTATTCTCACATAGACTATATGTCAGCCCAATCACATGTACCCAAATGTAATTCCATTAACTCTATAATTCCATTTATCTTCTGTACAACAGTCCCGTTTCAAATGCCTAAATATAGAATTTCCTGAAGTTTCTAAGGCCCAGCTCTAAAAGTTATCCTCATGATATTGTTTTATATTCTTGAAGCATTTCCACATGGTATTATTCTAATAGATTCTTATAACCAGTGAAGTATTTTTGGCCTCATTTCATAGATGCTTAAATTCATCTTTAACATCCAAACTCACTTGGCTAGTGGTAGAGTCAGACGCAAATTCAAATACACTGAGTTCAGTCTGATCTTCTTAGGTAGTAATTACATTGCCTTCCAAAAACTTTTCCTTGTCTGTTAATCAATGAACACATGTGCTTTAAGAGATTATAAAGTAGAAGGTGCTGTGATGAGGCTGACAGGATTTATAAGCACAAAATATGATCTCCTCCAGCAAGAAGCATTCATTCGAACTGAGCAACAAGACGAATACATAGAGTTAAATAAATAAATGCTTAAATAGAACATGGAAGCAAAAATGTCACAAACCAGAACAGCATTAATTGACTAAAATATTACATACATATATATACACACATGTGTGTATATGTATATGTGTGTATATGTATATATGCGTGTGTATATATGTGTATATATATATCTCTTGCTTTTGTTGGAATATAGAGGAGACATGACTCATTTCAAGACCATATAGTCAAGAAATTCATACTGGGCTGTGGAGTTTTTTCTGGATTATTAAAAAGATGAGAAGGACACAAAAAGAAGAAAGAGCATTTGTGTTGAATGGGATAAGGAATGGTGTTCATACTTTTGTTCATGTCTGCGTTTTCAACTGCAAAATATACAAGATAGAGAAAAACACCCTGCAATGTGGTGTGGGACTTGAGAGTTGACATTGAACTAGCAATGGAGCTGTGAATAAGTGTTTCCCTGACTTGTCTGATTAGCTAATATCTTAATTAGAATTGTTTTGTGGCAGTTCATCAGTTATGTTATTAATTTCTCAAGATACATTTTCAGAAAACAACCACAATTTGTATGTTATGGTGTTAATTATAATTAAATAAAATGAAGACAACCATTTTATAAAATTTGATTTAAAAAACTATTAACCCAATCCAAATAGGTTTAAAAAATAGCTATAATTAGGAAAAGGGTATAGTTTAGCAACTTCATTGGCCATGGAAGTTAATGCATGGGGGAAAGCATCTTCTCTGTCATCAACCTTGAAACTTCCTCCAAAATTTGGTTACCACATAGAGTCACCCAGATGAGAATTAGAAGTAAGAGGAGCAATTCTTTATAATCACTAAATGTACCAAAAAGTTTCTAAAAATATTAAAATATTTCTCATGGTGCTCAACTTGTTATAGGGGATTAAGTTTGTCTTTGAGGAAAATTAAGTCCATTGATTCTGAGAAATTTCTAAGGGACCAGTTATTAAGAGTTACAAGCTCTGGTTTTATATACATATATACTTGGTGGGAGCACCATTGATCATTATTTTGCATAGAAATGTGTGATAAGAAATATTCTAATAATTCTATCATCAGAAGATATAAATGTGCACAATTTTTGCTATTGTAAGGAATAAAGATGGCTAATAATGGAGGCTAAACTTAGTTAAGTACTATAAGTAATGATGCTCAGCAGCAACATGTAAAATACTAAACGAAATAAGTGATGAAGGGTGATAGTATCACCCAAGATGACATAACAGGCAGACCACAAATATCAGTGGCTGATACAAAAAGAAGTATATTACTGACATTAAGGCCATAATTATTGTTTCTGATTGGTGAGTGACCTTCCGTGTTGTCATGAGTGTACTTTGCATCTTCTTGGGTCTTGGAGTGTTCTGTATCAGCTTTTGGATGAGAAAGGGCATGGAATATTCCTAGGCAAAGGGAGGTTTGTATGGGTCAAGCTATAAGCTGGCTCATATCACTATGCCTCCTGTTCATTCCATTGGCTAGATCTCAGTCATATGATTATTCCTAACTACAATGGAGGCTGGAGAATGTAGTCTAACTATACATTTATGGAGAAATGAACTTGGTCACAGTATCTGCCACTGTGACCCTGGAGTCAATTAGTGTCTTTGAGACATTAATTGGTCATGGTAAATTACGCATGTACAAATGCTAGACAAAATAAGGAAAACAGATTTAAAGAAGGATTAGGAAGGAAAAGAGAAGATTTTGCCAAAGCAGGAAATATTTAAGAGTAAATTTTTTAAATCAAGACTTCATTCTAAAAAATATGTAATAAAAACCACCTGGAGGTATATACCATTAACTTCAGATCACTTGGTCTTAACATTCTAGGCTTTTAATATCATTGACTTCATGGCACTTCTTTGCAATGTCACACTTTGTCTTTTCTAGAACCTGTTCTGGCAGAGTCAGAAGTACAAAATGACTTCTGACAGAAGTACATCATTTCAAATAACATAATCATAGAAATCAGAGAAGAATCAGGGCTATAAGGTCTACTAAAATAAAGAAATTCCTTCACCGATGTTAGATGATCATGTTTCAGCATGATGGAACAAGACACTATACTTAAGTAGTCAGGAAATCTGGGCCCCAGGTTCCCAGGTGTCTCTCTTCCAATTCTGTTATCTTGAGCAATAATTGAGGTATTTGTCTTGTATTTTCCACTTGCAGAAAAAGCAAATATTTATCCCTAACTTATATTCTAAATAGACTAAAGTTTGCAAAACTGGTAAATGGGTTTAAAGAAAGACAATACAATATAGCCATAAATTATATTTTATATTTAGCTTTTAGGTGTAGTTTATAATTTAAATGAATCCCTTTTTAGAATTAACATTTTATAATTAATAATAATTTCAACTTCTCTTCATTTGAACACCAGTAGAGCTCCACTCTCGCTACCCTGGCCATCTCGCAGTTCAGACATGCCCCTGTGTCAGGGCATTTGCTGTTCTCCATGAAATGCTCTTCCCTCACATCAGCTCCCTCCCTGAATTCCTTACTTTATTTTTGCTCAATGAGGCTTTTGTTAACAACCTGATTTAAAAGTACAACTTAATCTTCCTCCATATCATTTCTTGTTGCTTCTAGCCCTGTTTATCCTGTTTTACTTTTTAAAAAATAATGTAATAGTAGTCCCCCCATTATCTGTGGGGAATACATCCAAAGATACCTAGTCGATGCCTGAAACTGCAGATAGTGTTGAACCCTATACATATATGCTTTTTGCTAATGTTTAATTTATAAATTAGGTACAGTAAGAGATTAACAATAATTAATGCTAATAAAATAGAACAATTATAGCAATATACTGTAATAAAAGTCATGTGCCTGTGGCCTTTCTCAAAGTATCTTACTGTGATATTTTCTTTTCCTTCTCACTTTTCTTCTTGTGATGATATGAGATGATAAAATGACTACATGATGAGATGAAGTGAGGTGATAATATAGGCATTGTGACATAGTGTTAGGTTTCTATTGACTTCCTAAGAATACATAACAAGTACTTTATGACTTCTATATGACATATCTGAATTGCCAGCATCAGTTATCTTGCACTTTGGGGCCATTATTAAGTAAAATAAGGCTTACTGGGACACAAGTACTGTGATACCACAACAGTTGATCTGATGACTGGGATGGCTATTAAGTGCCTAACGGGTGGGTAGAGTGGTAAGATTGCACAGCATGGAGATGCTGGACAAAGGAATGAATCATGTCTCTGCTGGGATGGAGTGGGACAGCTCAAGATTTCATGAAGTTATTCGTAATAGCATGCAATTTAAAGCTTTTGAATTTTTTATTTCTGGAATTTTCCATTTAATATTTTAGGACTGTGGTTGACCACAAGTAACTGAAATCACAAATAAGAAGGGTGACTGTATTGCCTTTAAGCATATTATACATATTGTTTATTGTTTGATTTCCCATGCTAGAATTTAACTTCCATGAAGGCAAGGATGTTTGTTTTGTACACTAATGTATCCTAAATGCCTAGATTTGTGCCTGGCACAAGTGGATCCTCAGTAAGTATTGGTTTGATGACTGAATAAATGAACCTCTGAAAATTCAATTTTATGCAATCCACTTTCTTAGAATTCCACACACATATATTATGTGCTTTATATTATCTTACACACTATGCATATATATTAACAGTTATATACATTAATATCATATATAACATTCTTTATGCAGAATGCAAGGGATCTTCCAGAGTCAGTCATTTTTATTGTTACTCTCACATTACATGCCAATTTTAGAACCTAATTACCATATAAAATGTGACATTAATATATTCTAATCAATGTTGCAATTGCCTATGATCCTATTTACCAAGTCTACTTGTACATTTATAACATGAGAATGAATTACAATATTTGATAAATGTAGGAATATTCTATCAGTCTGCTTTCTCTTAATTCTCCTGAGGCTGCTACTGGTTGACAATTACACAGAGCTGGCAATTTATTAAGTGTTTTGTGTTCAGAATACAAAAATGATTAAGATGCATTAATGAGAGTGCATATAACATAATGAGAATGGTTTGCATGACATCTCTATATGTTCAGAAGTCTATCAGGATCTACATACACACATAAGATTATAATATAACAGAATAAGGTGTATAAAAAAGATTCACATTATAGAGTTACAAGAACCAAATTACAGAGGTAACTATGTTGCTTAGAGGGTGGGCTCAATGATGCCATCAAGAGGAAAGCAATATTAAAAAAGCATGTGGAAGGTCAGTGACAAGTTTGGAGAACAGTTCATTTCTGGCAATGTACTCAGCGTTAGGAGGAAGTTGGCAGCATGGTGCTATGTGATATAAAGTGTGTAAGATTGTTATCAGTACCGAAAAATATAAACTTACATTGTTAATTTGCATTATTATCAAAAAGCAAATTCTAAGTAACTTAAAGTTCTAACTGTAAAAAACAAACCTACACTTTAATATATCTTTACACAAACACACACACACACACACACACACCAAGATCTGTCTAGAAAAGTCCAGCCATTGTTAATACAATGAGAATGGTTTGTGCAACATTAGTATAACCTGGCAGCCAAGGAGAGTGGACTGGAATGTGCATGTGTGAACAATGATGACTTCATTGTACTAGTTAGTAGGGGCAGTAGATGTTGTTGAGTGAGCATATGTACTGTGTGGCTGTGGCATCCAAAATGGCTCAGTGAATAGAGCAATGAACCTGAATCAAATTTTCCATTAAGCTTGAAATTCCTCCATGGGAACTATCTGGATGATTCAGAAGGCCATCACTATGGGCAACAGGTGATTGGCAGCTTCATCAGGATAATGCGCCCACTCATGCATTGCCTCTCATGCAGTTTTTTGTTGAAACATCAAATCAGCCAGGTGACTCAGCCCCTCTATAGCCCAGATTTGGTGCCCCATGACTCTAGCTCTTCCCAAAACTAAAATCACTTTTGAAGGGGAAGAGATTTCAGACCTTTGATGAGATTCAGGAAAATACAATGGAATAACTGATGGTGATTGGGAGAACTGTATGATGTCATTGTCCTATTGTCTGGATACCTTCAGGATAGAAAAAATATATATGTATATATGTATGTATGTGTATATATATTTATATGTGTATATATGTATACATACATATATGTATGGCAGCAGGGTAAGAAAGATTTTTTCTTTTTTAAAAAGAAAGATGTTCTTGGACAGAACAAGAAAAGCACAGCCTATAAAGATAAGGACCAATTAATTTGACTTAATAGCATTATAAATTTATATGCAATAACTACATAAGGTTGGCTAAGAAGAAGCAAGTCCATTACAGCCTATTTCTCTCACTAATTATAACAAAAACATTAGATAAAATACATAAACATCAATCAGAGGACTCAAAAAAGTAAACTAAAACAGGTGAGTTGTGGAGGGAATCAAAACTTAGAGTGAAAGCAGAATAAAAAGACACGTTCAGATTAGACAGTAAAGAGAATTCCCTAGACCTGCTGCAAATAAAATGTTAAAGGAGATTCTTCAGGGTAAAGTGAATGATAGTGGTAGGGGACTTAAAACTCCAGGAATGAAGAAGAGTCACAGATATGGTGAGTTATGGGACAACAAAATGATGTTTTTCTCCATTAAAGCTGTCTAAAACATGCACAATGGTTGAAAGCAGAGTTATAACATTGTTTGGGACAATATGTTCAATGTATGTAGATGTAACATATGTGACAACTATAAAGTAAAAGTCCATAATGGAGGTTTAACAAAACAATTACATTTCAGATTTATAGGAGTTTGATGATTGTAGCATCAAGGGCTAAAGCACATGGTTTTGAAACACACACTTCAGCAGAAGTCAATGGTAAACAACAGCTAAATTTCCTCCTTATTCTTTTTTTTCTGCTTTACCTTGAAAACCCTGTGATGAGACAGTCCAAAACAAAATATGAGACAGTGCTGAAAGATGAGACTCCCCAGGTCAGGCAGCACTCAAACCATTACTGGGGAAGAGCAGACAATAAGTATAGATAATAAGAATAGTATAGTTGCTGATGACACAACTAAACCGAAGCCAGAATGATGTCTAGTGGGTGATGTGCACAAAGGCGAAAGAAAAAGACGATGTTGTACCACATATACAATTGGAACATGGATCACAAGAAGCATGAACCAAGGTAAACTGGAAAGTAAAGCAAAAACTGGAACATCTAAACATTGCAGTGCTTGGTCAGAGTGAACTAAAATGGACCGAAGTAGGACATTTCCAGTCAGGCAATTATAAATGCTTTTCTGGAAATGACAAACACAGAGGAAGCAAAATTGCTTTAATACTGAGGCAAGATATAGCACAGACAGGGGTTACAACACAAGGTTGGACTGTATAATGTCAATCAGACTTCCAGGAAAAACAATTAACATAACTATGACTAAATTCTGCTCCAACTACAGTGGCTGAAGAAGACAAAATTGAAGGTTTTTATATAAGTATTCAAGAAGAAATTGATTATACAGCAAAATAAGACATGCTGATAATTATAGGTGATTGGAATGCAAAAATAGCAAATAAAGCAGAGCCAAATGTCCTTGGAAACTTTGGACTAGGGGTCAGGGATGAAGCAGGAGCCTGGCTCATGGATTTCTGTGAAGCCAACAACTTGTCCATCACAAACGTAAATTTCTAACCACCAAATGGATGACTGTATACATGAGCATCACCAAATAGCCAATATAGAAGAAATCAAATAGATTATGTATTTGGAACCAGGAGATGGAGAAGCTGTATTCTCTGCCAAAACAAGATGAGGAGCAGATTGTGATACTGACCATGAACTATTAATATCAGACGTGAGAGTAAAGCTGAAGAAAAGCACTACAACAACCATAGTACCAAAACAATGTAAATAACACTCCTGATGAATTTAAGGTTCACATAAGAACAGATTTGTACTGATAAACTCAAGTGACCAAAACTAGAAGAACTATGGATTGAAACTAGAAATATTATCAGGAAAGAATGCAAAAAGTCAATGTCAGAAGTATAAAGGAAAGCAAAATCAAGATGGATGACAGAAGAAACACTAAATATGAGGAAAGGGGGCCTCAAAACACAGAATTATCTTCTGGAGTGTGGTCCCCTTGTTGTACAAGCTCCCTCCACTAGCTGAGTGTTCTAGGAACCCATCTGTAGCAGTGTACCTGCTGGCGTTGTTGTGAGAGGCTATGCTTGACTTCAGTGAATTTTTTTGAACACTCAACACACTTGCCCATTTCATGATGGGTGATTTACAAGTGCTCCTGCCCACACTGCACTGACTGTTCAGCAGTTTTTGATAAAAAAAAAAATGGCATGACTCCCATGCCCCACCCTCTCTATTCATCTGATCTTGCCCTGAGGACCATTTTTTTCTCTCAGATGAGAAAAGTCCTCAAGGGGAAACATTTTGCCAATATGGAAGAGATGAAACGAAATGGCAGAAGCACTAAAAAGCATCAAAATTGATGAGTTCAAAAACTGTTTCAGCAGTGGGAAAAACATCTTGAGATGTGTATTGCATCAAAAGGAGAGTACAAATTTAAACATGTAAGAATAAATACACAATTTTTTATAAATAAATTCTGGGCTTTTTGGGTTCCCCCTCATATTGTCAAACACAGGTGAAAGGCAAAGTAAAAGGTGATACAAGCAGCATCTGAATCCTGAATACAGCTTTCCAATGACTATACGTGCAGATAAAAAAGAACTACCAGCCTTCTCTCCATCTATGATTCTGTCGCTATTTTGCTTGTTAGTTCAGTTTATTCATTAGATTTCACATATGAGTAAAAATCATATGGCATTTGTCTTTCTTTGGCTTATTTCACTTAGCATAATGTCTCGTGGTCCATCTATGCTGTTGCAAATGCTGACAGCTCCGGGAGGGTGGTTAGAGGGTGAAGGGATTGAGCAAAAAAGAAAATGGACTCATGGACATGGACAACAGTGTGGTGATTGTTGGGGGAAATGGAGGTGGGCAGGGTGGAAGAAGATATAAGGGGGATAAATGGTAATGGAAATGTGCAATAAAAATTTAAAAAAGAAAAAAAGAACTATTACATAATCGACACAAAGAGACAAAAAAGAACAACAAGAACTCTTTACCAGAAGATTCAAAAAAATAAAAGGGAAATTCAAACCTAGAGTAGGAATGCTGAACAACCAACAAAGAAGCACACTATCTAATCAGGAGAAAATAAAAGGAGGGTGGAAACAGAGTCCTGAAGATCTGTACAGAAGGAGGAAAAACGGTGATACACCTTTGAAGAAGATTACTAGGAGGAGGAACCTGAAATTCTAGAAAGTGAAGTGAAAGCTGCCCTGAAAGTATTGGGAAGAAGTGAATCACCAGGGGTTGATGGGATACTGATAGAATTATTTCATAGCACAGAGATAAAATCTGTCAAAATCTTCACAAGAATATGTCAATAAGTATGGAAACAAAACAATAGCCTACAAACTGGGTGCATTTCAATATACATCCCAATTTTTAAGAAGAAAAGATGCCAAGGAGTGTGGTAAGTATAAGGGCATTGTTCTCATATCCTGCACAAGTAAAGAGGATGTTTAAGTTGGATTTTAATTGTGAATATTCACTGGATACTGGAGTGCTCCAAAGAATTTCAGGATGGTCTAAGTTTTATAGACTCCAGTAAAGCCTTTGACTTCATGAATCATGAAAAGCTGGGGTTTTTCTGAAAGGAATGGGTGTGCCTCAGCTCTCACCTGTCCTGATGAGTAACCTGTATCATGGGCTGGAAGCCACTGTCAGGACAGAATAGAAAAGACTGAATGGTTTCCTATAGGCAAAGGTGTCAGACAAGGATGCATTTTATCTCCCTATATGTTCAATCTGTATGCAGAACATGGCATATGAAAAATGACTAGACTTCAAGGAAAGAGTGAAAATTATTGAAAGAAATATCTATGACTTAAGATATGCAGATGACACCATCTTATTGGCAGAAAGTAACAGTGATTTGAAATGACTTTTGAGGAAAGTAAGAAAGTGTTAAAGCAGGATTATATTTAAACATCAAGATGACAAAAACCGTGACTACAGAAGAAATGCACAACTTTAATATAGACAATGATACTGCAATTGTTAAAGATTTTACTGAACTTGGTTCAGTCACCAATTCAAGTGGTGACTGCAGCCAAGAAATCAAGAGAGGACTGAGACTCAGAAGACCAGCAATGGAAGAATCGGGAAAGATCACCAAGAGTAAAAATCTGTCATTAGAGACCAAGAGCAAGGTCATCCACACTCTCTTGTCAGCAATTATTATGTGTGGATGTGAAAGTTGAAAAGTGAAGAAAGTTGAAAGGAAAAAAGGATGAATTCGTTTGAAATATGGTGTTGGAGGTAAGCTCTACTGATATCCTGAACCATCAGTAAAACAGGTGGGCCCTAGTGCAAATTAAGCCTAAAATATCATTGGAGGCAAAAATGACAAGCCTTAAAAGTGTAATGGAGGGCCATGCACGAAGCTCAGGATGGATTCCCCTCAGTGTGGCAGGCAGGGATGGGGTCACACCTGGCATGAGTGTTCCCCTAAACACATGCTGCCAGAGCAAACATCGTAAAATGATAAGATCCACTGAAGTTGGGTGTTTTACTAATCACTGTTGCTTTTTTCTAAATTTGTAATATTCCATAACAAAATATTTTTGAAAATCACATACATGACACACATACTTTATAAAAATTCCAGATAAATGTTGGGCTCTGCTGATTCAATCTAATCTCCTACATATTTTACGTAGAGTCTTCCTATTAGAGTCAGAATTGATATTCAAGATACTGACCTTGAAAAAGAAGGAATACTATAATAATAGTACCAAGCACTTTTTCAGCACTTGCTATATTGCAGGCAGCATGCTTGACATGTTACATATGTTGTCCCTAATCAACCTGAAAAACAATTGCTAGTTTCTATATCTACGTGTCACATAACAGATTTAGGATTTATACCTAGATTTTTCATTTCTTTAATTTTAAAAATTGAATTAATATTAAAATAATTAAGTTAACTAGAATATACTTAAATGCATTGTCTTAGTTGCATTGGTACTCCCTGCCTTACGCAGTGGTGTTGGCTAAGTGCAGCTTTCCCATCTGGAAGGTGAGTACGCAGAGACATCAAATACCTTTCTCCTCATTGAAAACATATCACAACTCTGATTTCTCATTCTTTTCATAGTTCTTAAAATTGAATTCTCTTCATTGATAACAGCCAATGTCTTCACTAGGAGAACACTATGCATTCAAATACATTTAGGATATATGTATGGTACAATTTTATGAAGAAAAAATATGAAATCTATGATTTGGTTTTGTTGTTTATGTTCTAACTTCCTATATATCTATATAGGATACGCCCCTTTTTCTTTGAAAATGTCCTTTAACTCATACCATCAAATTAATTCACTGCTTTCATTTCTTACACATAAGGTGGAAGTCATGAGTGGTGCATACTGATTCCCAGAAATTGCAGCTGTGTGAAAGAGCTTCTATGCTAGATTTCAGTCTGTAGCTTCTAAATGAAACACATGTATATTTCCTTTCAAAATGGTTTTTTCTTACCATATGCTTTAGAATTATCTCTTAATGATTAAATTAAATATCTAGATTTAGTTATTTTATCTAACGCACTTTCTTTTCCATGTCACAGTGTATTTTCAAAGCAGTCTTTGTAACACACAAACTGAATACAGAAATAAGGCTTTGGGTTTATTTAGTGCTCTGTAACTCTTCATTTTGTTGATATGTGACATTACAAAAAAGGTTTATTTGATTGTTCAGTAAAACAAGCCACATAACAATTTGTTTCTTGATGTGGATCAATTGCATATTGATTATGTTATGGCTTTTGCTGGCAGCTGTTTCTGGAGTGGGGAGATACACATTAAGCTCTTGGGTTCTGGAATGCCACTATTTTATCAGATACGGTCAATGGTTTCTTACCATGAACATTTTAATCTGACAAATATTAATAAAATTTTTTATGCTTTTGTAAAAAACAAAAGAATATAAAAAAGTTTGGCAAGAAATATGATAAATGCTCATAATGAAAATCAAAGATCATAAACTACACGATAGTTTTGTGGAGAATAGACAGCTGAGAGAAGTAAAATGGCATGAAGGGTAAGTTGGTAAAGGTAAAATGAGATGCACATACAAATAAACTATGCTCATGTGGGAAAAGAAAACATCTCATTTTTCAATGTCAAGTGTGGACCCCTAACCAGATGTGCAACTAGCAATTTTATGCCAGGGCAAGCACTCAACATTTATATTATACAAGCCCGTTGGGTACCCTCCTGCCTTCAGGACACCCCTCCTGCATTGTTCATGCTTTTGCTCTATTTATAATCCATAGGCTTCCTGTGTCAGGTTACCTGGCCTCCTGCGTCAGCAGAGGATTACAATCACAGCAAAATCACTAGGAAGTCATTCTGAGTTGGAAGATTTTCTCACTGTTATGTTCACTGCTGAGTCTTCCACCACCGAGTTATTGGTAAGAAACTGCATCATGCCAAATGGCACCAAATTTTTTTAAAGTTATTTTACATTACATAAAATGTCAAATAGGCAAATGGCGTGTTATTTTTATTCAGGCTGTCAAATTCTAAAACCAATCTGAAACAGTTTCTATAACCTATGGAATTCCAGACTTGAGGACTTAGATGTACCACAAAGCCACATTCCAGGGCCAGGATGTGGAAATCCATGATGTCACACATTCGCTGATGGTTTTATTCATGCTGGCTGAGTGCTTTGGAAAATCATGAATACTTTGTCTTTGTTCACAGCATGGACCTACCAAACCATCTATATAAGGACCATAAATGAATTCAGCCACATTTGCGATACAGCTAATGTCTCAGTTTTCACTGTTTTCAAATATTTTAAGTAAAATTAATTTTATTACTTTTATGTAAAACCATATTTTAAAAATTAATAAAAGTCAGGATGAAACTGAATATAAACTACAGTTTTTATATTCTGTACCATGAGGAAAGAATGTCAGTCAAAAATTCTTATTTGTAAGCAATGAAAACTAACTCTGGGCATCTTAACAGTTAAAAACTTTACTGGAAGGTGAAAGAGCGACAAGGAGTTAGAAGGAAAGATCTGGCAAACTGGACAAACCACGGTGGATGCAGTGGTTGGCAGTAGACATACACTGACCAACATCTGCTGCCACTATAGGGAGCCACCACTGCTAGATGTGACCCCCATGGCAACAGCTATTCTCTGCTCTGCATTATGTGTCTTTCACTCCGTAATCCATGGCTGATATATTGACTGAGCCCATCTCACATGTATTTGTTTAGCTATCAAAGGACAGAGAAAAAGGGAGCTTCTCCCTTTAAAATCTCACTGTGATAGTGAAGTAACTTAAATATGTGACTGGCAGCTAAAAAAAATTATAAATGTCTACTATGGCTTTTTAGATTTCTGTCTTGAACCAGAAATTCATTACATTTTATGAAAAAGTTGAATGACTCCCGCATTCCTTTTAATAAATTATGGTAAATTCATTCTCATACAATGTTGACATCCATTCAGACTGTGGACTCTGAATTTTCCCTATAATCCTGGGTAAATTACTATATCCATTTGCTGCTTTTTTAATCTACAATAATGCCCATACATTTTATCTTCCTTAAAGAAGATAAAATTATTCCTGATGCTAATTAAAATACAGAAATCCTCAAAAAGGGACTATTCATTTTTTTAGTTAACATTTAATTTTACTTCTCTATGTCCATTCAGTCCAACTGATTTTATAGAATTCCTATTTAATGGCATTAGTAGAAAATCTAAAATGTAATATGCCTGTATGTGTCCATACTTCCTCTATAAATGTCACATAAGGGACATTTATGCTGAAAGATGGGTGGCTGTTAAATGCATAGTTTCACATAACTTGTATAGCTTTTCAACAGTGAGGAATGTGTCCTACCATGAGAATGCTTGCCCACACTTTTGCGTGGAATAAAATATGCCTGGCTTTTCATTTCCTAGAAAAAATGCATTGGAAGATAACTGAAGGCAGACAGGTTTGCATTTGAAAACAAGCCTCCATTGAAAACTGGGAGTGGAAAGTTATTTCTGATGACCTTTACCATTTCTCTTCGCTTCTTGGTCAAGTCAATGAAAGATCAGGGGAAAAGTTACAGAGATGTCTATTTTATGTACCTTGTTTCAATATTAACCCTTTCCTCCATGAACCACATTGTAGTGAGAGTCCTGGGAAGGGTGTGGGATGGCCTACCATTGTGCTCTAAAGTACAGGAGTCAACCCCGTAATGAAAATCAAACCAATGTTCATTACAAGTAGAGTCCCCTGTGAGTTATCTTAGATAAAGCATCTGTACTGCTTACAAGGTAAAGTAAATGCATCTCTAAGGAACACAGGGGAGATTAGGACAATCTATTATGGCTACCAATCAGCATTTCCTTTCTATTTCGGTGCCTATATATCAATGTAAATGATTTCAGCAGATTACCTCCTTTAAGATTTGTTTTTAAGATTAAAATTATTGATTTTTCTCACAACCTCATCAGTGTTATTTAGAAAATATGATCTGATAAGGCCATGCCTACATAATGCCACATATTGAGATGCAAGCTGATCAATAGCTGGAGAGTGGATTTCTTAAAACATCTGGATACTTGACTGAGAATTTAAAAGATTTTTATGCAGATATTTGAAATAATAAAAGGTATATGGTGACTTCATACAAAATAAGAATCTTGTTGCTATACTTCAAATATATTAATAATAAAGCCTGAAATATTGTTGCTTGTACACCTTGAATATGAAGTCATATATTTTTGAAGATAATTATTGAAAACAACATTTTAAACTTATAAGAATAGATACTACACTTGATCTTAGCCAAAAGGCTGAGAAGAATAAATGGTGATGGAAGGAGACTTGACTTGGGGTGGTGAACACACAGTGCAGCATACAGTTGATGTGTTGTAGAACTGTGCACCTGCAACCTGTATAATTTTGTTAACCAGTGTCTCCCTAATAAATTCAATAAGAAGGAAAAAAAGAAACAGTGTTTTAAAATTCAACATAGCAAAATACTAAATTATATTACATAGATCCTTTTTCTTTCTAAAAACACTGGTGAGTTTTTTATTTATTTATTTTTTTGCAGTGATAATCTTTATTTTGGTGAACTTTTAAAGGCCAAACACATTAAGCATATATAGCATATATGTGAAATCACTGAAACATGCTGAAACACAGTTTTGTGCACTGTCATCTCATTTTGATTTAACTGGGCTCTGATTACATGTCATATTTTAAATGAATTTGGGTTATATGGAATTTGGAAGCAGTAACTGAGATATAATGGCATGCCATAAAACCACAGGTGCTTCCAGTATTTTATTGCCATGTGTTGTCACTTAGAGTCCCCCAATTTTAGCTGAGGTCAAATGTGGAAAACATATTAACATCATTCAGTAAATTTAATATCATCTTCCCCTGACAGTGATTTTAAAAATTCTACAACATAAACTATGTCTACAATATTTATTATTTTTTATTTGTATGGGACAAATTATTATTTTTAAACCAGCAAAATACTGGAGTCAGCTGAGATAGAGGAGAGAGAAGAATATTGATTTCAAGAAACTTAGGGCAGAAATGAGAGTAACTCCCTTCTCTAGTCCAGTAAAAACATATGTTCTTGGTCATACCTTAATGAATTTCTTATCATAATTTCATTTATTATGGCATATGTGAATATGTAGGGGTCATTACCTGAGTGGTATGACTCTCTCTGTGTCTCTGAAATGTTGAGGTCGCTGTCCCACTCACAGACAACCTGGAGAATCCCTCTTCTTCAGGTAAACCTATTGAGATCAACACAAAGTAGATAAGTTGTATATTTTTCCCTGAATAAAATAAGTTGTATGTTTATTGTAATACACTAAAATTGTTATATTTTATGGATTGAAATGATCACAAGTTAAACATTAATTGAATAAGAAAGACTTTCCAAGAAAATATGGGAAAACAAATTAGTGCTACAGTCCCATTTAATAAAAGAATATACTGGCAAAAGAAAAATTAATAATGAAGGAATGTGTCATTATAGCACAAAAGTGAGCCAAATTCAGCAAATACGTATTCAAGGGGAGAATGGAAACTTTTCTAGAAATGAAAAATTGTTTGATGAAATATTAATGGAGAGAAAAGAAGTATATGGACAACAGAAAGTAAATGGGCTCCCTGAGTTGCTACAGAAAATAGACTTTATATTTCATCTGTGGGTTAGCAGGGATGCAAAGAAGGGATCAGGAGATGTGTCAGGCACAACCAAGTATCAGAGGGGTTCTACAGACTACAGTTTATTTTATATACAAATTGAGTGAAGAGAGTGGGTGGAATTCCATGAGGAAAAAGTCAGGGTAGTTGTCCATCCACAGCAGACCAATTCATAATCAGCCATAAAGAATTAATAGCGGATCTGAGGAAATTTACAACCCCCTCCACAAGTAATAGAGAAGTACCTATGAGGCAACAAAGGATTTTATTAATTACCCCTTATGATAGTGACAGAACTCCTGACACTTTGGGCTGTATTATTCTCTGCTGTGGGTGCTGTCCTATGCATCATGAGATTTTAGCAGCATCCTGGTCCGTACCCTAGATGCCAGTAGTACCTCCTAAGTGTGACAACCAAAAATGTCCCCAGAAATTGCCAAACATCCAATGGAAAGCAAAATCATTCCTGGCTTAGAGGCACTGTGAAAGAGGGATCAATATAATTACAAGTGACTTATTGGTAAATATGAATAAATAAAAAAATAACTACCCAAAGGAATGAGTTCTACCCAGAGAACTTGAAATTTGTGATTGCTACCCTATCTGAAATCATAATTAGCTACTATGGTGTAATTCATAGGTGGCAAACACAAAGCCCTCGGGCAGAATCCAGCCCTCCGTCTTGTTTTATCCAGTCCGGCACCTTGTTTCTACACGGTGGCAGTGCCGAGCTCCTTGCCCCTGGTAAAAGTTACATTTATACAGACCTAAAATTATATTTGGCCCTATGAAGGCAAGCGTGAAGCTGATGTGGCCCCCAGTGAAAATGAGTTTGACATCCCTGGTGTAATTGATTAAACATGTACATGATTCCTAAATTAAAATCATTAGAAATCACTGCATACTTTTTCCAATGGCAGCAGAGAGTTAGTTGCTCAGGGAAGTTCACAAAATCCTATTATCACATAACAAGGCCTCCCAGTTGATCTTCCTGTTATGTGTACAAATACTTTGTATGGAAAAGTTAGCTTCATTGAAACTGGGCAGACTATGGCCAGGACCTGAAAAATGATACATCTATGGGTTGAGGGGGATTGTGTGCTGGAGAATAGGTCTCCCTCATAAGCAACAGCAATGTCTTCAGCTGGCTAGGGAAATACTGTATGGGAGATCATGGTAGCAGGTGTGTGAAAGCGATTAGTGTTCAAGTGATTTGAAATCTAAACAGGTGGAAGGGAACATGAAAATGTAAGATTGAGCACAAGCTGGAATTCCAGGCAACTAGATCAGCAGATAGTTGGCAATAAAATATATGTCCAGGGAGCAGGACATAGCAAAGGGTTTGAGACTCACATGAAGGGGGGGTGTCAAAGATAGGGCAGTAAAAAGGGCAGAATGACAAGCAGAACAAACATGCACTTCTAGAGAATCTGGGTCACTGGACATTTTATTGAAACTGGGAATTTGAGGCAGGAGAAGAAAATTGTAATCCATTTTTCAAAAATGAATTATGAGTTAGAAGTTCATTCTCTGAATCAATGCAAAAACTCTATTGGTGAGGATACACACACAGAGCCAGATCAAGAGCATAACATGCTTTACATAGTGTCAATTAAATAAAGTTAAGAAATATTTATGGTCAGCCTCTGAATAAAGTACTAGGAAATGCAATAAAGAATAAATAAAAGTCTTTGTTCTTTAGAAGCTACAAATTTAATAGAAATGACCCATAACCTGGACATAGAACAGAATGATTTAAGGAGTAAGTTGGAGTACAGGTAACATTGAGTGGAATCTTGAAGAAAGCAGAGATTAATTCTAACTGAAGGGATTAGAGAAAATGTAGAAACAGTGGACGGCCAAAGGAATTGGGCCTTCTAGAGTGAAAAGGATTTTGAAGGTGAAGAGGACTGAGAAGAAAAAAATGAGATAAAGCAAAAAAAAGTGAGAAGACTGCTCCATGTCTGGGGTAATGGCCCATAGGAAATTAGTATAGGACTTCTGACCAATATGGGGGCAAAGGTAGATACACTGCCTCCTCCCTCAACCAAATGAAGAACAACAACACATTTTAAAACAACAAATAACCAGAAATGCCAGGAAATTGAACTGTATGGAAGTCTGACAATCAAAGAGTTAATGAAGAAACATTCATTCAGATCAGTAGGAGGGGCAGAGACGGGCAGTTGGGGTGGAGAGGATGCCTGGCAAAGGCAGTGGCTAGAGGACCGGGGTGAGCAAGGCTGTGGCTGGTGGAGTGGGCTGTCCCACATTTGCATGTGGATAAACTGGGAGGAACAACTGTGGAGCGAGACAGACCATGCAACCTAGGGTTCCAGTGTGGTGAAATAAAGCCTCAAAACCCCTGACTGAAATTACCTGTGGGGGTTGAGGCAGCAAGAGAAACTCCCAGCCTCACGGGAGAGTTTTTTGGAGAGACCCAAAGGGTCCTACATCACACACAAAACCACCCACCTGGGAATTAGCACCAGAAGTGCCCAATTTGCTTGTGGTAGCAGATGGAGTGACTGAAAGCCAGCACAGAGCTGAGCAAGCAGCATTGTTCCCTCTTTGACCCCTCCCCTGCCCCACAGTGCCACAACCCAGCAAATGATGGTAATCAGGATGTTCACAGAAATGGTTGAGTATGGTCGCAAAATAGAGGAAAAAGTCAAGGATATGAAAGGTGAAATAAAGGAAAATGTACAGGGAACCAACAGTGAAGGAAGGAAACTGGGACTCAAATCAATGGTTTGGAGCAGAAGGAAGAAATAAACATTCAACTAGAACAGAATGAAAAACCAAGAATTCAAAAAACTGAGGAGAGGCTTAGGAATTTCCAGGACAACTTAAACATTCTGATCTGAATCATAGGGGTGCTAGAAGAAGAAGAGGAAGATCAAGAATTTGAAAACTTATTTGAAAACATAATGAAGGAGAACTTCCCTAATCTGGCAAAGGAAATAGATTCCCAGGAAGTCAAGAAACTCAGAGAGTCCCCAAAAAGTTGGACCCAAGGAAGCACCCACCAAGGTACATTATAAATTAAGTCCCCCAAGATTAAAAATAAGGAGAGAATCTTAGAAGCAGCAAGAGAAAAGTTGACAGTTACCTACAAAGGAGTTCCCATAAGACTGTCAGCTGATTTCTCAAAACAAACTTTACAGGCAAGTAGGGGTTGGAAAGAAGTATTCAAAGTCATGAAAGGCAAGAATCTATATCCAAGATTACTCTATCCAGCAATATATCATTTAGAATGGAAGAGCAGATACAGTGCTTCCCAGATAAAGTCAAATTAAAGGAGTTCATCATCACCAAGCCCTTATTATATGAAATGTTAAAGGGACTTATCTAAGAAAAAGAAGATCAAAAATACAAACAGTAAAATGACAACATACTCTCAACAATCAACAATCCAATCTAAAAAAACAAAACCAAAACCAAAAATGAACCAAGTAAGCAACTAGAGCAGGAATAGATCCACAGAAACAGAGATCACATGGAGGGTTATCAGCAGGGAGGGGGAAAGGGGAAGGGAGAGAATGGGGGAAAAGGTACAGGGAATAAGAAGTATAACTGGCAGGTACAAAATAAACAGGGGGATGATAAGAATAGTATGGGAAATGGAGAAGCCAAAGAACTTATATATATGACCCATGGAAATGAACTAAAATGGGTGAATGATGGTGGGAGGGGGTTACAGGGCAGAGGGGAACAAAGGAGAGAAAAAAAATGGGACAACTGCAATAACATAATTAATAAAATATATTTAAAAAAGAAATTAATATAATATTAAATGTTAACTGTTCCTGGAACAGTAAAGAAAGAGTTAGTTTGACCTGAGGAGGGAACCTGGAGGATGCATTGGAAGCTAGAGTGGGTTAGATGTTAAAGAACTTTACATTTCATAGAAATTTGACAATATTTTATAGATAATATGTAGAACTGTACATTTCTGAGAGGGGATGTGACACCATTTGACCTAAGTGGTAAGTTAAAAGACATTTCTTACATGTTGACTAAAGAAATCACTGACCTCAGAATCTGTCAGGGTCAACAGGACAGGGAGAAATGGCTTCAGTTGGGAAAAGTAAACATGTGGGAATGGAGAGGCAGGTGATGACAGAGGGAGAGTGAGGTAGAAGAGAGGGTCCAGAGCAACTCTGTTTGAACCATCTCCTCCTGATAAAGCAGGAGGTGAGAAGAGTATCTGGAATGAGAAGTATGAAGTACTGAAGTATGGGGTTGTAGCACATAAGTGAGAGAACCTCATTATGGCTTAGTATATTAAGCAAGCATCAACCAGATAAAGTAAGAGCTGGGAAAACACTGAGGTGCAAAGGAGGCCTGAAGGCAGAATTTTTTTTCAACCAACAACATTTTGTTTTGCTGCAGTACTTTTTAAGGCAAATGATCTAAAATTGACACCAAAGGCACAACCATGAAGGGGGCGGGGAAGGATGAATGCCTTCATTCAAATATTAAATATAAATATGTTAAAAATGTCATAAAAGTAAAATGCAAATTAAAAAATAGTATAGAACATTTCAATACACTAAATTAAAAGCTTTATTTTTCTTAAAGCATGCTATAAGTTAAAATAAAGGTCTTACCCTCAGATTTTAAATTTGGGCAAAAAATGTGTATAGAAAATTTAAATGAATAAAAATGATCACTAAATAATAAATATGTTCATTTTCATTAGGTATTCAAAGAAATGCATATACAACTACAATGACTTACCCATTTTACTTTTCAAGATAGCAAATATTTCAAAACTTTTTATAATATAAATTTGATACGCATATGAAGGTAAAGAGAATATGTAGTAAAATTCCCTGTATTCATTACCAATCTTTGGAATTTTCATTATTTTAATCTGGTTTCATCTACTATCTTTTAAAAAATTTCCCAAATGAATTCATGTGTAAATTCTTGAGTACATGTCCCTAACTGGTAAGGATATATATATATATATATATATATATATATATATATATAAATTATATATATAATTTATTTACTTTAACATAGTAAGGCCTTCCTCATGCAGCTAAGGGGAATACAGTTATTCATAGGCTCCAGGAAAGCCCCAAAGTCTTGGGGTTAGAAAATTCAACTGTGTATTCTTACAGGGTAGAAGATTCCATTGTTGGGGGACATTTAAGGTTAACCTGGAGGCACTTACTTGTTCAATTCCATTGGAAGGTAGGTTTCCATCACAGAATGATTGCTCGTACATGTTTATGAACTTGCTCTAGTTGTCTCATGGCCACAATCGTCTCCTCAAACCAGGTTCTGAGATGATAATTTTCCCAGTTTAAACAGTTCTATGCCCTCTCCTCAATGTATTCTTTAAACAGCAGCAACAGTGTGCCCAAAGTGCGAGGCATGTCTGTTTGACATAAAACCTTCATTTTAAATAGCCATACCTGCCCAAATTATAGCAAGGGCTCACTAGGGTCCTCCAAACTGCTCCCCTCCCCAGATACCCAGCTCTTCTGCTCCAAGAAAGTATGCTGGGGCTTGGGGGAAGGCACACACTGACCTGAACCCTGTAATAGATACCATCACTCCAGAGAACATGCTGCCCTTCCCTGGAGCTGGGCAGGAGGGTGATTGGGAAGTCATTAGCCTTGATCCAGGGTCCAGGCAGTGGGAAGGGGCTATGCTCTCCCTCTCCTTTCCTAGTGGGTGCTGTCCAGGGCTTTGTAAATTAAACCTTCCCCAGGATACTCAGGAGGAATGCCTTTTAGGACATTTTCATCGGCTATCATGTGGATTCAGCCCCTTCAGATTTGTAAAGTGATTTTGTAAAGAGAAAAATCTAAGACGTGGAGATCACAGAGCCCAATGAGTTAATTTAAAGTCTACCAACTGGAGAACAGACAGACTTTAAACAGTGGTCGTGACACTGCATTTTATAAGCTTAACCAGTTAGAATCTTTTAGTGAAATTCTCTTTCAATTTATAGGAGCCCACACCTGTTTTTTAAACAGTAATGGGGTTCAGATTCTCTTTTTATGTCTTGCCTGATCTTTAACTCCATTTCTCTCTTAGTTTCTATGAAACCGAACATCTATGTTCTCCTATCTCTTTGCCTATGTATTCTGTATCTCCACATCTGCCCTTCTTGAGCCATGTTTCTTGAAGTTTGGAACCCTGCATGGTTTTATGGTCATTTTTTTTCATTTATCCTCATACTTTTTCTTCAGATTGTATAAACCAACCCTATTTCTCAAGCTTCATTTGAAATTTGCCTTTCCTATCTTTCCATCTTGGAATCCTTGTCTAAATTCCAAAACTATAATCATCATTTCTGTAACAATAATCTATAGCCAAAAGTCCTTCTTAGTTCTTGAACTTCAAAACCTACTCACAGAATAAACATCCTCTTAGAACCTCTTTTTTTCTCTGTTAAAGAGTGAATTAGTCTCCATTTTAGTCTCAGGTTCTTGGAGTTAGCCTTCACTCCCTTTTCCTTTTCTCTTGCACCGACAGATTCTCTAAAATTCTTAATTTTGTGAAGACTCAAGTGGAGGAACACAAAACTGGTAGTCAAACTTAGTTTTTGTTCCATTGTTTACCCTGAATAATGCAATCAGGTAAATTTCTCCAAAATAGCAGACAGTGTCCCTTCCAAACAACTTTTCAGGGACACCCTTTGAACTGGTGTTCCATGCCTTGTACACACTTATCACTTCCTTTCCTATCTTATTTACTTACTTTACCTATTCTATCAAAGCAACCCATTACATCCCAGCCAGAAGACATCACACAATAAATTTTCTTAAATGAAAGGTGTTCCCTTCTTTCTTGTTTGAATCTTATTTGTTTTGAAAATCCCAATCTTCACCATGAAATGTCCTTAACTATCCCAGCCCCTAAGAATCTCTTCTTATGCGGAGGCAATAGAGAACCATTATTTATGTGGCTGATTTGACACTGTCACTGGCTGCCCTATTTTGTGATCTCTTTTGATATGCACTGTCAACATTTAATGTAGTTCTCTCATTTTATGTATGTGCTGACAAAGAGCACACCTTGAGTTGCTTAGATTTCCTATTACTTCCCATGCATAGCACAATGCCTGCATGCAATGGGTGCTTAATGAATAATTTGATTTACTGATGTGTATCTGGCTTTCACTAGGCTTCCTCCTGCCATTCTGCTCTTCAGCATTTTAATCCAGCCATTTTGAAATCTGACTTCTCAACCGCAGCGGAAGAAACTTAATAAAATAAAATCCAAATTAGAAATTATTTAATATGACTTCAAAATATTTTTAACTAAAAGGAAGAGTGGGGCAGGGCTTTCTTAATGACTGAGAAGCTTACTTTCTTTGCAAAGCTACTTTCCGTTGCTCAAAATAAGTAACTGTGCAATATTCCAGATTGTCAAGTGAAGGCTTGCTTCCTCTGGCAGTTAGCCTTTGAGTCAGACAACAGTATGAGTTCCAAAGAATCTATAAATTCCCATAAACAAAGTGGTGTTTTAAAATGTATATATGAATATATTTCAGAGGTTCCAACCAGAGGCTCCTTTGTCAATTGTTTAGATCTACCATGAGGCATAGCTAATGAAAGCCAGGCTTGATGTTCCCAGAGTCAGTGTGGCTTGGAACTACAGTGGTGCCAAGTTCAATATGGTGCTGAAGTCTACACGAAGAATGCAGAGCTCCTGGTCCTGCAAATAGTCTCAACTAGGCCTTGCCTGTAGAAAGCCATTTATCATCACAGATAATTCTTGCTGTGCATGGAGAATAAACACAACACAAATACAAAGAGATAATCTTCTAAGAATCATAAATGTAAAAATAAAATATAATAACTGTATTCTTTGATTGCCATTTTTCCTGATGTCCCACAATAAAATGTACATTCAATGAGCAGCAAGAAAGAAAATCATAATGAGCATAAAATGTCTTAGCTGGAATTTTTTACATATGCATTTCCCCACAAAATAGACATCTTTATATCCTCACTACTTTTTTTTTTGATATAACTAAAATGTTCTAACACTAAAAACTCTTTTCTAATCTAATGATAAATAGCCACAAGTCCAGGGAATAATTGTGTATACAAAAAAGATCTAAGTCTATGTTCACATCAGTAAAAGGATGGCAATTAAAGTAAGTGATAGCTATAATTACCCACATATAACTATATTTCAACAAATGAACAAACAGATAGTTATTTCTGGGAAGCAGAGGTAGCATGCAGATACTGGCAGTCAAGAGAGAAATTGTTTCCTAGAAAAATAGCATTACTTCTGACTCAATTAGAACTTCAAGTTATTTTAAACATTTATTTCCATCTTGTGCCTTTATTTAGAAAGCACATGACTGTACATTGTGAATTATGAGTCAATACTAATAACAGCTTTAAGAACTATAATGATCATGAACATATCATGTATTGCACATATGTAACATTTGTTTAATTTTTACCATACTGTTGAGGAGAAATTTTATTATTCTGTCCCCTGCATGGGGACTTACTGGTTCATATGTAATATGCAACATTGTTTTAATCAGTGAATGCTTACTGAGTGCCTAAGTATCCAGAGCACTATGCCAGGTATTTTAATAATCATAGGAAGGCTTTAGGGACCAAGAAGTTCATGGTATTCACAAAGCAGATCAACTTGAACATGTCAAGTGGCTTTGAAAAATTAAAAATCCATTTGCAGTAATTTCCCTGTGTATATATAACTCAAGATTTTCAAGTAGTTTTTTACCTTTCTTTTAATATCTTAATCCTATGTGCATCCTATGTTGAGATTTAGAAGCCTGATATTTCTGGAGACAAAATTTTATATTAATTCAAGGTATGTATTCCATAAAAATTTCCATTTTAGTCTAGAGCAGATTTTGTTTTTCCATTGACTTTTGGTTTTATTTTGATTTTTAGGGTAAGAAACACGGGGGTTTTATTTGTTTGTTTTTGTATTTAGTTTTCTAGTACCATTTCCCAAGCCATGGATTTTACCTTTTGAATAAAAAATAGACAAATTATATATTTTGATGAAAGGAGGTTTCTATTTTCTCTTTCTTTATGATAGGATATGCATCATCCAAGGTGAGGTAGGGAGAATGGCATGATGTGAAATTTTAGCAAAAGTAATGGGTGTACAATCATCTTTCTAAAATATTTGTTTATTCACTTTTGATTACTCTAATATGTTATAAATTTCTCTTATGTAATAGCTATCCTTAAAAAAACAAAATTGCAAGTAAAAAGTAATTATTTACTCTTATCATATATAATATATAACTTTTGTGAAATATTCTATCACACACTTGATGCCTATTACCATTACTCATTTTCCAATTTTATTATTTGAAGAATATTCAATTTGAATATAAGGGTGAATAATGTTGTTGCTACACTTACCAATTCACAAAGGGTTATCATTAGAGACTTCAGAAAGCAACTGTTTTGTTAAAGAAGATTGCATCTCAATATTTTTATCTAAACATGCACATAAATTAGAACATCCTGCATTAACATGGAAAGTTTTACAAAATGCCTATTTTAATAACATTGGAGTAATACATCATAAACACTCAGTGATATTTTAAGAGTGGAATATTGGGAAATAACTTTAATATCCAACAAATAGGGCTTTGTTATTTTAAATCATTATAGTCCTATATAATGGAAGGCTATGCATCAAGTACCATTAATGGCTAGCTGTAAATAATGCAGATCTATACTTTTTGACATAAAGATAAATTACATGATATTCTTAAGGGGGAAAAGCAGATTATTAAAACTATATGTATGATATAACTCAAACTTTATAAAAACAAAGCCAAATACATTATGTATACATGCACATATATTCATATGAAAAAATAAAATTCAACACAGTGGAATACTAGACATATTTAAAGTTTTTCTGAGTAATAGAATTGATGGTAGTTTTTATTCCTTATTCTTTCCTGTATTTTCCAAACTGTCACATAGAGCATGTGTAATTTTTATAACCTGCATAAAATTATAAATGCCATTTGAATAATAATATATATTTTAAGAAAGCTGCTGAAAGTCAATGAAGACAAACATTAAGAAAGGCCAATACATTGGTATCCTGTGAGCTCATATCATTCTTTGCTGAAATTGTGTTTCTTCTTAGTGGTAACAAATTTTTGGTAACTGCAGTTCTTTTTTCCAGATGCCTTTATCACTTGGTCTAAAAATCTTTCTGTATCTTGTCAGTGACATGGGTGCCCCATCCCCCATATTGCACCAAAAGTCTTCTTGTGAGTCAAATACTTATCATTATTATCTGCAACCCCTTTGGGGTTCTTCTCTCTCTCTCTCTCTCTCTCTGTGTCTCTTTCTCTTTCTCTCTCTCTCAGCTGTGTCTGTGATTAAAACCATCTTTTTGTCCCCCTGACCAACAGAACATTCCCACATTACTCCAGAGACCTTAATGCTAAGCTTGAACAAATCTTCCCCAACCACCTACCCACCACCTGACTACTCCCACAGTGTGACTGGCTAATTGCCCTGGCTACTTTTTATCCTATCCCATTCTCTCCTTCCTCCTTCATAAATCAGTAAAGAACATCTTGGGTCTGCTCAGCTGAGAAACTACATTCCCAGCACTGACCTTGTGGGCAGCAAAAGGCAGAATGGTGAGTATCTGAGGGCCATGAAGTTCCACAGTCCTGAATATTCAATATCCATTCTGAAATCTCCCTTTCTCTGTTGTTCTCCCTCCCTCCCTCCCTCCCTCTGTCTCTCCCCATAAAATAGTTTTAAATTGTGGAATTGTAACTACTATACAAGTCAAGCAGTAGAACATTGTTAGCTACCGAGAAAACCCCCATTATTCTCTTACCAAATCACTATAGGCTCTTTTCTCCTGCGAAAGAAATAAATCACCGTCCTGCTGCCGTGACAATCCCTTCGCTCCTCATCCTTGCTAGGCAGTTCTGTAATTCTATAGGGTATGTAGTAGCATCTCGGTGTGGTTTTAATTGGCATTTCTCTAATTACTAGAAAGGTTTGACCCCATTAAAATATGTATTTAAGTGCTTATTCACATATCCTGTCTAATTTTCCAATGCTATCTTTTTTGTTTTTAAGTAAACTCTGAGTATGAACCTATATGTAATATATTTAGATATATAATTTTTTTCTTTAAGGTTAGCATTCTTTTGTGTTCTTTTTAGGGAATCCTTTATTTTCTGAGATAAAAATGATATTTTCCCACATTTTCTTCCATATATTTTATTTTATATTTGACATTTAGATCTATAGTCTACCAGGAGTTGTTTTGTGTGAATAGCAAGGAGTAGGGGTCAAGTTTCATTTTTTTCATCTTGCAGATAGTAGTTGATTATGCTTCCCCCAGTGTCCTACAATGTCAAGTTTGTCATAAATTAAGTGGCTGTTTGTGAAAGCTGGGAGATTTGTGCCCCTCCCCCATCCTTGTAGTCTCTGGAGGAGTTTGTGTACCACTGGACTTATTTCAACCTTAGAATTTTGAGAGAACTTACCAGTAAAGCTATTTGGGCCTACAGTTTTTCTTGTAGAAAAGTATTAAATTGCAAATTAAATTAATTTAATATGCATATTATTATTTAGCTTTCCTATTTCTTTTCTCCATTTTGGTTACTTGCATTTTTTAAAGAAATATATCTGTTCATCTAAATTTACAAATTGATTTTGGCAGAAATCTGTTCATAATGTACTCTTCTTAATTTTTGCTTCTGCAAGATCTGTGGTAGGTCCCCCTTTTTATCCCTGGTATGGGCTATTTGTGTCCACTTTCTTTACTTCTTTATTGCCCTTGTAAGAGTATTATCAATTTATTAATGTTTAAAGAATTTTTTTCAAAGAACCAACCTTTGAGCTTTGTTGCTTGTTTTATATTTGAATAACTTATATTTGTGTCTTTATTACACTTTCCCTCCATTTTCTTTGCTTTTAATTTGTTGTTTTGTTTCTAATTTGATGACATTTTTAACACTGATTTTCAGCCTCTGTTCTTTTACAACAATATGTCTAAAGCTATAAATTTCCATTGATTAAGAGGTTAGCAGCATCCCACAAATTCTGTTAAATTTTATTGTCAACAAAATTTTACTAGCTAAAATTTTGTGCCTGTGTGTGTAACAGAAATGCAAATTTTATTTTCCAAATAGATGAGAATTGTTGTTTTAAAATATTTGCATGGGAAATCTTTTCCTTTTCTGTTTCTTTGCATTAAAACTTTCAGTATCCTCATGTTTTACATGTTCTTTAGGAAGCGTAGGCTTTAAAATATATTAATCAATTTATTTTTATGTGAACTTACACAAGATGAGAGTCTTTTAAAGTTTAATGGGATTCAATTAAATTTAACTGTTTTCAAAAATGCTTTGTTTATCTACTATCTAAGACCTTTCCATTTGTCTTATCTTCCAGATATTCCCTTTTTACTCCTCTTTTCCCCCCATCTTTTAGGTTGATTGACTTTATTATTCTATTTTACTCTTTAAATTAGTTTGGGAATTATATACCCCACTAGTATTCTTTCAGTGGCTACCTTTGAAATTATAACCTACTAGCTTGATTTATCAGTGTATAATATTAAATATTGTTCTTTTACTCTCTCCTGACCACTAAATTATTCTTCATTCCTCCTTGAATTTCTGAGCATTTTGGATCTGCCTATGTTTAATTCTTTCAGTTTTTTTTTCCTACAAATATCCTTACTCCCCTTCATTCTTACAGGAGTTTTTTATTGTTTATAAAATTCTAGATTGACAGTTATTTTATTTGAGCATGTTAAATATGTTCTTTCATTGTCTTTGTACTTTAATTGCTGCTCCTTTAAAAGTAATTTGTCTTTTTCATTTCTGGCTACCTTTAAGACTCATGCTTAGTCTTTCTTTTACCAGTGATAAGCCTAGGAGTAGTTTCTTTTTTATTTATTCTACTCAGGTTTTGCATATTTTCTTTAATATTTTCATCAAAGTGACATTAACAAAAATATTCACCCTTATTACATGCACGCATCTGTGAATTTGTAGGAACACATACATTTCTATTTGTCAATAGTACTGCATGCCCCTTTGCAGTTTACTGCAGTCTCAATGTTCGTATCCCCCCCACCTCCATGTTGAAATCCTAATCCCCAAGGTGATGATACGTGGAGGTAGGGAGTTTGGGAGGACATCAGGTTATAAGGGCAGAGCTCTCATGAATGGCATTAGTGCCCTATCAAAGGGTCCCCATAGAGCTCCCAGGCCCCTTCTGCCATGTGAGGACATAGACCTGGGCAGTCAGCAGTCTATCACCTGGAAGAGGGCCCTCCCGGGAGCCTGACCATGCTGGCACACTGTTCTTGGTCTTCTAGACTTCTGAAATGGAGCAATAAACTTCTGATGTTTACCAGTTACCCTGTCTACAGCATTTTGTTACAGCAGCCTGAAGCGTCTAAGACAGCAGTCCATCCTCTGCCCCCTACACTAGACCTAGCCTCTGGCAAACACTCATGTTTTCTGTTCTAGAGTTTTGAGTTTTCAAAAATGTTATATAAATGGAATCACATTTATCATCTTTTGATTCTAGGTTTTTTCCCTTAGTGCAATGCATTTGAGATTCATCCATTTTGCCATGTGTCATAGTTCATGGTTTTTTATTGCAGAGTTTTTACATTTGCTGCTGGTTGGCCTGAATAATGGCCTTTAATGGGCCCAGCTCTAGTCACTGACACTTGTGTAATTGTCTTCCATCAGTGGACCTAATATATAACTTGCTTTTAACAAACAGAATGTGGCAGAAGTGCTAGGTGTCTCCTCCCCAAACAGGCTGTATAAAGACTGTGGCTTCTATCATGGGTGTTTATTTTGTCTTGTGGATTGCTTGCTCTGGGGGAAGCCAGGTGCCCTGTCGTGAGGCTACCTTTATGGAGAAGGCCAGGTGAGTGACCTGGGAAGTGGATCTTCTGAGGCCTGTCAAGAGCCAAGTAAGTAATCTTGTAAATAGACCATTTATCAATCAAGCATCAAGATGACTATAGTTTTGGCTGAGGGGTGATGACTGCCTCACAAGAGACCTTGTACCAAAGGCACTCAGCCCAACCACATCCAGATTCCTGACCCAAAGAAACTGCAAAATAATAGCTGCATTGCAGCTATTGCATTTAGCCTCTAAGTTCAGGGTGGTGGGGTATTTTTACACAGCAATAGCCAGTTGACAGAATCCAGTCACCAGTTGAAGAACACTTTATTTCTAGTGTTAGGTGATTATGAATAAAGGCACCATAAACATTTGCATACAGGTGTTTCTATGGACTTGTTTTCATTTCTTTTGAGTAAATATCCAGGAATGGGATTGGTGGGTCATATGAAAAGTGTATGTTGAACTTTATAGGAAACTGCCAGTAAGAATCAGTTTCTTGATGCTTCATCAGTGTTGGAAATTCTCTAACATTTCTCTCCAAATCTTTTCTCTTGCCCTTGTAACTTCTCTTTGTTCCCTAGGATTCCAATAATCCTTCTCCCTGACTATATCCTTTATGCCTCTAAGCCACTTTCTGGAATTTCCATTCTTCTCTTTTGCTTCTTTGTGTCTCATTCTGGATGTTTTCTGATTTATCTTTCACTTCCCCAGGTTTTTACTTTTAAAATACTGTGTCTAGTTAACTTTAAACTTATCCTCCATTGTGCTTAATTTTATAACAGTATTTTTTAATTTCAGAATTTCCACTTGACAGGTTTTTACAGTTTCCCATTTCTGCTGAGATTCTCAATCTTTTATCTCCTTGGGCATAGTAAACATACTTATTCCAAAGTACAGTATGTGCTTTTGAACTCTGATCTTTTGAGCACACATGATATACTGCAATTGACTGCTATTTCTGCTTATAGTTTTTTAACTTATTTTGTGCCTGCTTCTTTTGACTATGTATTGAACTGTAGTGTAGGATGCTATAATTGGGATACATTTATATATGTATATATTGACATATACATATATATGCACACACATACATATCCATTTATTTGTTTGTTTGTTTTTCTCCCAGGTACCTGTGTGTCACATCAGTCCCTAAAGTTGTATTGAGATGATTCACAGTTGAGTTGTGGTTCTTGATTCTGATTCATATGTGGCCTTTAGGATGAACACTTCAAGGCCCCACCCCATGACATCGGCAGGCTCTGGACTCAGTCTGTCCCCACAATCCTAGGAGACAGTCGGAAGTACAGTCTAGCTTTCTCTGCTCTCAGTGAGTGCCTAAGCATCCCTTGGAGAAAAGCCTAGAATACATGGGGTTCTTTGGTTGGCCTCCATTGCATTACAATACCTGTTTTTTCAGTCCCTCCCCTGTGTCACTGTCTTTTCACTGTCTTAGTATTATCTAGTGCTTTGAATCAGATAGAACAAATAAAAAGAGTTTTGTTCAGCTTTTTGGAATGTTCCCAGAAAAGGGTTGGTCTACATCTTTGCATCAGCCATTGCTAGAAGACCTGGGCTTCTTTTATGTGTGAGAAAAAGAAGTTACTTGTTTATGGTACTATTAGACACATGGTCAAGCCAATTTCTAAATGGTATGTTGATACAATTGAATTAAATATTATATTTAAAGCCAGTTTGGCACTTATCATGCCCTCAATATTATTTTCCTTCACATTATTTAGGTATGAGAAGAAAAAGATTATCACCCTTCTCCTCCTGCTCAATTTAAGTCTTATTTTATGCCAGTTCTCACAGACCAAATGCTCCATAAATATCTCTGAAAAGTCATCTAATACTGAATATAATTTTTAATTCTTTAATTTAACCTACCCTACAGTGAAGCTTCATAGTCCATATTCGACTTTCCAGTTTTTCAGCCTACTTCATTTTTGTGTTTTAAATCCATTCTCCCTAAGAAGTTGATACAACTTAAAACTTATCTGTTTACTTCTGAGTTTGAAAAGTGCTTACCATTGGAGACAGAATTTCCATTTTCAGTAGAAATCGCACTGGAGAGTGGATTAGATGACTGCACCCCGTGACTATTTGCATTTCTATCTTGAGTCTCTGACGTGATCTCTGATGTACCAGAGTCATCTCGGCTAGTTAGGTTCATGTTAGTTTCAAAACCTAAAACAAATTTTAGAAAAAAAGTATTCTTTTTTTGCTGCAATATCCTGAGTAAGTTAAATCCAATGTTGAAAGGGAATAATACAACTTATCAAATCAAACATTAATTACATTTAAAAATAACTTAGTAACAATACTTAATCGAATTATGGCCTACACAATATTCAATTATTAAACATGTGGCCTATAAAATATTCAACAATCATTATTAAACTAAATAGTGAAAATAAATTTGATAATTTCTTATTTTCAAACATCCCTATACAGAACTTTTGATGTCATAGGTCAAATAACTTGTCATTACAGCATTGTCTACTTCCTAATAGTATGGTAATAGTTATGTTTGAGAAGTTTTCTGAATTAATAAACTAAGTAGAGCTGAAATAATCTTACAGTTTGGGAATAAAATAAAAAATATATGTTTGACATTATTATAAAATGTGTTATTAACCATTAAGGAATACTAAACTTCAGACTCTTACCTCTGTATTCTATACCCTAACAAAATTACCTAAATGTGTACTGCATGTCCCAAATGGAGTTCTCTGAGATGTGCAAACACAGAAATCATTGTCCAAATTAGGCTGAAGAGCCAAATAAGGATTTTTCAAAATTATGTATTAATAATAAAGTAAAATACAACATATGCTAAGGTTTGGAACAATGTCTAGCTGAGGTAGATTTTCACATAATAACAGTATTATCCTTAGGCAGGATCGACAAGTGAGAGTGTGCAAATCAAGCACAATTGTCATCATGGTGTCACACTGGCTCTCTCCCTCAGCAAGTCAGGCTCCCTTTCTCATACTGTCCAGACATACATGGGATTGGCTCTTGCTTCTCCAGGGACCTCAGAAAAGCCCCAACTTACTGGGAGACTTTTATTCAATATCAAAAATATGCATGCTACTTCTGCTCTTGTCTGTTGGTACACAGTAAATTCTGGCTGTCTTTAGTTGGGCCTGTTTGAAGTTTTAGACTAACGAATTATTCAAAAGGGATAATAAGCATAATTTTCTTCTTGCACTTTACAAGGGGAAGAAGAGTTTATCTGCCATGATCCCCATAATCTGGACTTCAATGGATAGAGAGGTTATCTCCATTTTCCTGTAAGGGGAATTAAGTTCACCCAGGGTCATGTAGTTGGAAAGAGTTAGAATAGAACTTTAACCTATATATTCTGATCATCATTCAGTTTTTATTTTTCATTATAAGACAAATTAGACTATGTCATTTTGTGTCATTTCAATGAATTGCTGTTTAAATTCTATGAAAGAAAGATGGAAGATAAGTGGGGTTGGGAGGAAGGAAGAAAGGAAAGAAAGAGGCAGGCCAGGCAGCTCTCTGGAGCTTGGCTCCCAAGGCTGGGCTTGACACAATTCTTTATAACTCTTCCTCCTGTACTTTCTCTCCACTTTCCCTTGAGACATTTAGGTAGCATTACAGGCCATGGACATTTTCCCAGTTACTGCATATTTTAGTCTTTGGTCTATGCATTCCTTCTGTCTAGAAAGTGCTCTCCACTAACTACCCTGCTTCTTCCTACCCACCAGAGAGTGTCACATTCAGATTACCCACAGGGCAGTGACCACTCATTTACAAGTAAGTAATGTGCAGCACAAAGAGGGGCCCAGTCTGCCCAAACAGGACGGTATGCTAAGGTTTAAAATAGAGAATCCTAGACAGTTAGAATGAAGACAAAATGAACAGTGTTTTGAAAATCAAGCAGAAGAGTTTATATTTCAATGTTCCAAGTAAGCCATTGTAGCTCCCGACTCTTTGCACTTAAAAAACAAGCAAAAGGCTTTGATCAAGTCAATGTGCATAAGAACAGTGATGACTATGAGGTCGAGTGATCTTAGCTCTTCACAATGAGCAATTACCGAACGGGCTATACCTGAAAGAATACCTATTCAATTTGGTCAACTCTATCCTCCCACACCACTTTTTTTTTCTGCCTTTGGAAAGTTAGTAAATCAGGTTTTGTTTAAAAGCTGTCTCAAGACATAAGACACAGACATGCACCAACTTCTATTTGTCTTTAAACTGTCTTTTTTTAATTCTGTAATTTAGTTGCTTATTATTGAACGCCTACTAAGTGCCTGACACCCTCCAGGTGCTGGAGATACAATAATGAATATCACAGACAGGCAGCTTGAAGCTTACTGCCCAATTTGACAACAGACAAAGAAGCAAATAAACAAGTAAATAATTAAAAGTGGTGGACTTCCAGCTGGGTATAAAACTTAATGAAAAGTTCGGAGGGGCAGCCAACATTTTTCAGGCAGTATGGCTCAGGAACACACATCTAGGAGGTCGCAGTTAGGCTCATAGTAAAAGGAGGGAAAGAAGCATCTGCGTGAACAGACAAACTCCCACATGTGTAAAGACCCCGAGCAGGAAAAATCTCACCTTTTTCACAGAACCAGGTAGTAAGATCTTATTAATAGCTGGGCACCTGAAGCAAAGGGTGTGTGAGAAATGGGACAGACACATCACCCAGGGCCGGGGAGGCCATCTCAGGCAGAAGTTTAGCTTTTGTTCTCAATGCAATGGGAATTTATGACAAAAGGGTATGAAGCAGGAAGAACCTCTCTGGGGAAATGGGGACAGTCCTCTTATATCTGGTAGTACAGGACTCAATTCTCTGAGACATTGTATCTTGGTACAAATATTTGATGCTAGCTTTCCTCACAACTGAGTTCTGTCTCATTAACAATTGATCTATTTAAATCATAGTCAAAAACCTCCATTTTTGTTACTAAAGTTTAAAAAAATCATATTTCTGATCAGTAGGTGAAATTGTAGCCAAAAACTGTTTTTAAATTTGTCACAATAGACTGTGATTTTCACAATAGACTGAAAGATTTTTCTTTCCATTTTTATATTAAAAGTGTATGTCTACTTGAGGATGGCTCTGGATTGGAATAAGTCTTTCTTAATGTAAGATAAGAATTAATGGCCAACCTAATGATTATTATTCACATTGTTTGTATAACAATTACCACCCCTGCTAGATATGATGCTCGACTTAGCTCTTATTTTCCTAACAATTCTGAAGAGTTGTCACTATCATGTCTAATTTCAAGATGAGGTCATTGAGGCTTGGGGAGGTTAATCTACATGCAGAAATTTCACAATTAGTTAGTTGTTGCAAATGGATTCAGACTAAGGCACACAGGACTCTACCATCCACCTACATTCATTTCTGTGCTTGGCCCCTTATGAAAAGTCTTCCCTCCTTATTTCATTCGCTGGTATAAAAGGATAAGGTTGCTTCTTTTCTGTGGTGTTACCACCCATGCCTCAGTGGTAAACACCCATGCCTCAGTGGTAATGAACCAGGAGCTGTAGGTTGAAAAATTGTACTTTATCCACTGAAATAGAGTTGCAAAATCAATGTAGGTGTCCTTACTTTGGGATTATCCTTATTTACCAATACTGACTGGGGCATTCTTAGCATAGTAAATTCTGTGTCAGCCTTTGCTCATAAACATCCATACTCCAAGTTAGATCTAAACACATAAAAGCATCTCTGCCCAAGCTTATTAATATTTTGATTCAGCCACAATGAGGGTCAAATACAGAAATTCTCAATAATTTGATTTTTTTGTAAAGTGTCAGTGTAGTACATGATGGTTGCAATGTTTCTTGTCAAAAGTATACCCATTACCCTGTACTTAAGCACTGAAGAAATGACAACAATGACAAATCAAGAATACATTGGCATTAAGTCTGAAGAAGCCTCAGTTACAAAAGTGCATATATGAAATGCATGTTTATGGTGAATTTTCAAAGGAATAATGTGAAACAAGCAAAATCTTCAAGTTTGCTCATGCCTCCAAGCAGTGGCCATCAGAATTTTGAGGGTGAAGAAAAGTCAGTCACTCCAAGAGGAAATATTTGAGATTTTCAAGGAATAACAAGTACCGAAGAGAGAACTGTAAAATCCTGCATAATGATTTAAGGTATGCCTGAGTCATCCTTCCATCTCTGTATCTTGTGAAATTGGTGGTTTGTGTAGTTTAGTGACATCCTTTGGTCAAGTGCATTGTAACACTGGCTGATTCAAATACCCATAGTGGTTTCTTTTATCCTATAAGTAGGATTTCTCTGTGACCCTGCCTGGTGCTGTTTTTACAGGTATGGGAGAAATGAATCACACTGGCATCTGACTCAAAAAAAAAAAAAGAAGAAGAAGAAGAAGAAGAAGAAGAAGCAGTTTTGCCCTTACATTAGGTATGCTTATTAATCCAAAGTATGCAAACAAGGCACATTTAAGTTGAATCTTAATCTGATGAGAGAGTTCTAGCAAATTTCTAAAGGTAAATACAAAAAAAAAATGTGTTGTCCTGTGTCCTGTGTTAGTTTTTATATAACTAACGAAATAGTTATATAGTTTTTATATAACTCTACAAAAAATGAGTTGTCCTGTTTTACTTTTTATATAACTAAAATATCATGCTGGGTGGGTGAAACTGCAGTTTTCTATAGGAGGTGATATTGCCACCCCACCCTCCCCCTACTCTCCCACCCCTGAGCAACATTTGGCAATGTCTGGAGATGCTTTCGGTTGTCACACGGCGGGGAGGAGATGCTACTGTCACCTAGTGGGTAGACCAGGGGGATGCTACAAAACACCCTACAATGTACAGAACAGCTCCCCCCCAAAGAAGAAATACTCTGCCCAGAATGTCAACAGTGCAAAGGATGAGGAAGCCTGTTATAAAACCTCAGTCAGACCACACCATTACTCCACTCAAGTCTCTCCACTGGTTTCTTATTTTATTTGGATTAGGATCCAAAGGTCTTCTGAAGCTGAGAGACTCTCCATAACCTGATTCCTTATTCCCAAATACCCCGCTTGCAACACGCTACCCCTGCATTGCTCACTCAGCTTCTTTCTCTCCCCAAGGGAGCCTGAAGTTTCTGCCCAAACCTCCCCTGAGCAGAAGGGCCTTTCAAATCACCTTCTAGAAAATAGCACCTCCTTCCCTGCCCAAGGTCAACTTCTGTTCCTACTCCCCGCTTTAGTTTTTCCACATAGTCCTTCTTAGTGTGTGACATATTAAATTGCAATTGTCTGTTTCCTGTATTCTCCTTCTGGAATATTAGCACCATGAGCTCAAGAAGAAAAGACACAATGAAATCTGCACCTCTGTCTTGGGGATTTAGGAATGAATAATCTGGAATGATCATTGCAGGATTCTTGTCCTACTCAGCTGAGTAAATGTCTGTTGCTGTGTGTGTGTGTGTGTTAAAACCTTTGCTGCATAATAGGCCAACATGAGTGGAAGGGACATCCAGGGTGCATTCTACTGGGTGCCTTTTCTCAGGCTTCTGGGTAAAAAAAAAAAAAAAGGTAATTGCCTTCATGGTCCCTACTATGCAAATGCTAAGGCAGCAGAAGACCAGGGACTGGAATGAAAACTCTGCAAAATGTTCCAGGTATCCATGGTGCAGAGGGGATGTAACAGCAAGGTGAGCCTTTGGGGTATGGGCAGGAGGTAAAAACACTGGATTTTGAAGTATGGACAGAATGTGGAGAGGAGGAGGGGAAAGGAAGCAAAAAAAATGTAAATCAAGAGAGTCAGAACTGAGTGTGCTCAGGGCAGAGAGGAGGGTGGCTCTGTCCCAACTCTGCCCTGGGAAGTGGGAGCTTATGTGGTATCATACAAGTGGGCTCCAGCAAGTATTTTGAGTAAGGGGTAACATGAAAAAGACTATTTTTTAATCCTCACCCAAGGACATGTTTTTGTTGATTTTAGAGAGAGAGGAAGGGAGAAAGAGAGGTGGGGAGGGAAGAAGAGAGGGGTAAAGGAGAGGAGAGAGAAAGAGAGAGAGAGAGAGAGAGATGTGAAAGAGAAACATTGGTTGCCTCCTGTACACTGTACCCGCCCCAACTTGGGATCAAACCTGAAACCTAGGTACAAGGTACCCTGACTGGGAATCCACCATGGCTAGGTGGCTCCAACCAAATGAGCCACCTAGCCATGGCAAAGACTATTTTGCAAATGTTATTAATCTAGCAAAAAAAATATGGCTGGATTGGCTTCAAGGAGAGATTAGAAACAGAAAAGCAGAGAAAATTGAGAGAGGGGTAGTGTCAGAAGGACAGAGAAGTCAGAGAGTGGGCCAAGTTGGTGATGTTTTTGAGTTGAGGGCCAGGGAGTAAGTCAAGACCAGCCAGACGCCCAAAGATGGGGATGAGTTTGGGGCTGCGTATGTTGTCTTTGAAGTGACAGCCACATACCCAAGAATTAAACTATGTGGCAGTTATGTGAATAAGGACATTTATTAGGACAGAAGAGAAAATGTCTAGGAGAGACTTGGGAATCTCAGTAGGGAGGATTTCTTCCAGGAAGAGCGATATTGCTATGAGTAAGGGGGCAGAAGGTGACACACATGTGATAGTGGATACAAACAGGCAGGTGCAAGCTTGGGGCGGGGAGGAGGGGGTGGCAGAGAGGGGATGGCAGAAGCAAAGGGCTTTGCAAAGCCAAGGGAGGTGGACAGTAGCAAATGCCACAGAAAGGTCAAGGACAACGAGGAAGGAACGAGCAGTATAGTGTTTCTTTAAGAAGAAAGCTTAAAAACATTGTTCTCTTAGTTACCTTAACTTGAGATAATTTTAGAATGTATTTTGGAAACATATATAAGATAGGATCCAGGTCTCAGTAATGCAGGAGAAAAACAAACTATAGTTGTTTGACTGATTTAAAATACTGTCAGTGCAATGCGAGGCCTAAAAATTGTGAAAATACATTTTAAACTCATTACTCATGCTGGCTCTAATTCATTCTGCAACTCTATAGGAAAATTCCTCTTCGGAAAGGCTACTGCACAGAGAGTGTGCTTGTTTCCTCCCATTTGCCATTAAGGAAAAGCACAGACATGGAGAGAAGTGGCTGGCATGGCCCTGCCGCTTCTCAAGTTCCCACTTCTAAAATTTAGGGGTCACAGCTAGACTGTGCTTACTGACACTCATAGATGGTATGTAATTAAATTCGGATAGGATCCCTTAGACCCCCAGATTGGCATCATTTGCGTTCAACCAAATTTTGTTTGTGATACAATGAACAATCAATGCATTTTACATTTCCGATTTTTCTAAAATCTTTTATTAATGTACACGAGTAAGAAATACAAATAAGGAATATAGCATTCTGCTTTAGTAAGCTTCTAGAAAGTGAATTAAACCCCAAATATCTGGCATATTGCTTCAGAGAAAGATAAATATCAAGTGTAAGAATTCACATAGGCACAGGGCTGATCCTAAAGTCAAATAAGAAGAGATTTCACATGTGGAGTTGTGTAACAAGATGCAAGATGTGAGTAAAGGGGTGTATTATTCAAGAGATGTGTACGTTTACGAAAGGTACACAGTGATTTTGTGTATGTTTTGTCTAGCACAAGTCTAAATGACCTGATGAATCCAACTTTATCATCCCTTTGCTAATAGTTGTTGAAATGTATCAACAGAGGGCTTCAGTGTCTGAGAGCAACACAGAACTGGGAACAGAGCAAACATTTCCATGCGTTCACTCTTGTGACACAGCAGTGCTCCACAATACAGTTACATTTCTGTAAGAACTTTATCAGTCAAGAAGCAGAAAAAATATAACACTGTCATAGTTGGAAAGGATGGAGAAAACAATTATCCTATGTGCTACAGACCTTAAAAGGCTAGAGCTGGCCCCCAGCATTCCTTCCTTCTTTTTAATAACCCCTTATGAAATCTCCACTCTTTAGTAGATCAACATTCCTCTTGAACTTGTGTCTTAAGCATTCTTCTGTGGCAGACAAAGTGCCACAAACACTTATCCTCTGGGTTAAGGAGGGTAGAATGGAAATGTTTCCTTGTCCCCTCCTCTTAGCTCCGGCTACCCACTCCCCTGCCAAGTCTAAGGAGAGGGTTTGCACCAGAAAACACCAACCAAACCAGGAAACAGAGTGATATCTTCAACAACATATGCGCTGAGCTGGGGAAGAATGTATTGATAGTAAAGCTAAAAAATGACTGTCAGTATAAATAAGGTTTGCAGGGCCCCAAAATGCACAGAAAATTATGTTGTGCCAATTTTCTTTCAAACTGAACTAACTGGATCCTTTTGTGCCTGTCTATTCTGTCCCTGCCATAATGGAGGAAAAAAAAAACAAAACAAAAAAACACATCAATTCTTTTCCTTTCCCTGTTCTTAGGGAGCTTGCCTTTCCTATAATTAGCTGAGTATGTAACACCTAAACACCAAGCTGGCATTCCCGGAGACCCATTCCTCATGTATAATTTCATAGGTCATGCAGTTATTTATATTCCTGTTATTTTTGCATTTCCTAAATGCCAGGTGGTAACGTAAATCCAGGAGTCCTAAAACAGAGCTCCTGCAGAGCAGCACTGTTGGTCTCAGCCGGGTGTGCTTTACGTACACGGCTCCCCCTTACTTTCTCCGGAAAGCAAAGGTAGAGAAAATAATATGCCTGCTTTTTTATCGGGAGCATTTAGTAATTGTGACACCTGCACGGTGTCACATGGATGGTAAGCTAGTGACACCCATCATCCGAAAATACCAACACAGGGGAGCCCTCAGGAACACTTCTCACCAGTTCACATTCTTTCTTAGGTAAACAACCAATGCTCCCTTTATAACAAAAGAGCATTTATGTATGTATTTATTTTAATGAGAATTGTATTAACTCTATTTTCTCTGTTGGTATTTAACCACCTGCATAGACACCTACGCATAGAGCCTTTCTTGGACTTTTAGTAGATAAATTGCTTTAAGAATAACCACTGCAGTCCTTAAGAAAAATATCATCTACAGTTGCTCCATTTCGGGGACATTAGCTTATGCTCCAGTTGTAATATGCCATTCTAGTGCCTTCTGGCCCTCTCCTGTCTGCACCACATAAACCTCAGCACAACAAGAGTTTTGGTTGAATCACTTAATGTCGCATACAAAACAGTAAATCTAATTGCTTCATGAATCTCACTGATACAGTTGCAGCAGGTTGGAGAGAACCAGCAAAACCAACAAAAGTTAAAAAACAAAAAGTAGTGGTGTATGTAGAGTCATTTCAAAATTCTCGTCAGAACTAATTACAAAATTCACCCACCTAACATATTTAATAACCAAAGGGCACAGGCCAGGGCCCACTGGAACAGGTAGGAGCCATATACTTTAAGCCTCTTGCCAAGTCAATAATTAAGTGAGAAGAAACTGGGCAGGTCTGGGGTCAATACACCCAAGGTGATGCAGTGGGCAATGGGAAATTTGCAAGGCTCAGTACAACGAGCTTTGTCCAACTAGCACAAAGATAGTCCAATATTTTAACGATAGTATGATGGTAACCCTGCACATCCGTAGAACAACCTCACCTGCCCACACTGGCTGACTACCAGCCAGCAGCTCTGAGGCCTCACCTAATAAAATAAATATATCAGTGAAGACTTAAATTTTGGTCAAAATTCTCAAGCCTCCTGCACTGTTTCCTTGATAGCCCCTATGAGTTTACCCTTTTCTAGAGGTAGACTGATTGGCGTTACTCAATCATTGTGCCTCTATGTCACATGCACATTGGACTGAATTGTCCTTGAGCTGTTGCAGTGACATATCAGAATAGATGTCAGTTACTCCGAAAGCCTGAGCAACAGCGACAGCACAGGCCAGGATAACCCCGTGTCTCCATTGGATTCTCAGTTCACCACAGAGAGAAACCACTGAATAGCCAGGTCAGTAGTAGGGTTCCCCTTCTCATATACCCCACAATGAATCATTTCTCATTAAACACTTCTAAAGTTCACATGTTTACATGCAAATAAATATTAAAAATCCTTTCCACATACCCTGATGCAGTTATTCCAAAACATAACATGATTATGTCATCATGCCTTTGAATTAATCATTGTGCAGGATGGAGTACACGCTAGCTCCTAGCAGGAGGGAGGGATCTTCCTGTTCTGGTATTTTCTCTCCTGTTGCTTTAGTCCCTCTCCTTCCATCCCTCCATTAATCCTACCTTCTACACTAATGTTTCAAATAGTATATTTATGGTGTGGGGAATCAATTTAGTTGGTCACCATAAGCATTTAAAACTGAAAGAGAGTAGAAAGAATTGGATAAAAATGCAGCATTTTATAAGCATTGAGAGTAAGTACCATTTTGTGAATTCAAAATAATATCTTCACATAAAAACTTTCTCACTGCCTAGATACATTGGATTTCTCATTTTTCCCTGCTGTGAGCTGCTTATGAGCAGACCCCACATTTTATTTTTAAAGTCCATACAACTTAGTATAATTAAAGGCACAAAATAGATCATTACTGCATTTTTAAAATAAATGAGTAAATAAATAAATAAATAAATAAGCTCTTCTTATTTTGTGATTTTTCCAAACCTCTTTGAAAATTTGAGGGAAATAGCAAACAGCAATACAAAATATTCTTGCTAGCTTCATCATTTGCCTGAGGTTAACCTCTGAGATTTTAAACCCTGAAAAAAACCAAAACTGCATGTCTTGGGGCCATGTCATAGATTGATTTTATTATCTAAAAAATGGAATATTTTTTTCTAAAATCATTACAGAAGGTTCCAAGCATGTATTCAATCCCCACAGCAATGAAAGTGCTCTCTGATGAGCAGTGAGACCGTATCACTGGGTTTCCTAATGATCATCAGATTAAAAAGACATTTTTATGATTCCCTCATCACTATACATAAAGCACAGTGCCTCTGTCCTGTGTCACTGTCCCAGCCTCTGTAAATTAGACATGATTTCCAGTCTGAGTAAGTGAATGAAGGACAGCCCCCCAACACAGCTGCAACTATGCTTGTGAAATTAATGCTCATAACTAGAGCTTTACTGTCTTGAATGACACATAAGTGATTCAACTAAATCTCTCATTGTGCTTAGGTTTATGTGATGGGGATAAGGGAGAGCCAGAAGCCATGAGAACAGCCTGTTATAAGTAGAGCATAAGCTAATGTCCCTGAGATGGAGCAAATTAGATTATATTTTTCTTAAGGACTGCAATGGTTATTCATAAAGCAATTTATCTATTAAAAATCCATTAGGAACACTATTATTAACTATATAAAAAGTGGTTAAATGCCAACAGAGAAAATAGAGTTAATATAATTCTCATGAAAATAAAATAAATAAATACTCTTTTGTCTATAAGATATGCTGCTGGGTATTGGTTCTTTTCCTAAGAAAGAATGTGTGAACTGGTAGAAGTGTTATGGGGACTACTCTACATTTTTAAGTATATATTATTGGTTATGCTATTACAGTCATCCCATTATTTTCTCCCATTTATCCCCTTCCACCCTGTATCCCCCTCCCACCAGCATTTCCCCCACTTAGTTCATGTCCATGGGTCATACATATAAGTTCTTTGAGTTCTTTATTTCCTATACTCTTCTTAACCTCCTCCTATCTATTTTGTACCTACCATTTATGCTACTTACTCTCTGTACCTTTTCCCCCATTCTCCCTCTCCCCATCCTCACTGATAACCCTCCATGTGATCTCCATTTCTATGATTCTGCTCCTGTCCTAGGTGTTTGCTTAGCTTGGTTTTGTTTTTTTAGGTTCAGTTGTTGATAGTTGTGAGTTTGTTGTCATTTTACTCTTCTTTCTCTTAGATAAGTTCCTTTAACATTTCATATAATAAGGCTTGGTGATGGTGAACTCCTTTAGAGCAAGACAGACTGAACAACCCAGGGTTCCAACATGGAGAACCAAAGCCTCAAATCCTCTGGCTTTAAAAACCTTTGGGGGCTGTGGCAGTGGGAGAAACTCCCAGGCTCACAGGAGAATTTGCTGGAAAGACCCACGGGATTCTAGAATGTAAAACCCACACACCCAGGAATAAGCACCAGAAGGGTTCAATTTGCTTGTGGGTAGCAGAGAAAATGACTGACCATGGCGTTGTTCCCTCTCTGACTTCTCCCGCACAAACAGCACCAAAATGCAGCAAAGTGTTGCCCCACCCTGGCAAATACCTAAGGCTCTGCCCCTTACAACGTAACAGGTGTGCTGAGACAAAGAAATATGGCCCAAATGAAAGACCAGATCAAAACTCCAGAGAAAGAACTAAGCAATGGAGAGATATCCACCCTATCAGATACAGAGTTGAAAATACTGGTAATCAGGATGCTCACAGAATTGAGTATAGTCACAAAGTAGAGGAAAAAGTTCAGGCTATGCAAAGTGAAATAAAGAAAAATGTACAGGGAGCCAGCAGTGAAGGAAAGGAAACCAGAACTGAAATTAATGATCTGGACCAGAAGGAAGAAATAAACATTTAACTGGAACAGAATGAAGAAACAAGAATTCAAGAAAATGAGGAGAGGCTTAGGAACCTCTGGGACAACTTTAAACATTACAACATCAGAATCATAAGGGTGCTAAAACTTATTAGGAAAAATAATGAAGGAGAACTTCCCCACTCTGGCAAAGGAAATAGACTTCCAGGAAGTCCAGGAAGCTTAGATTGTTCCAAAGAAATTGTACCCAAGGAGAAACACACCAAGACACATGAAAATTAAATTACTCAAGACTGAAGATAAGGAATCTTAAAAGCAGCAATGGAAAAGTAGAGTTACCTACAAAGGAGTTCTCATATGGCTATCAGCTGATTTCTCAAAAGAAACCTTACAGGCAAGAAGGGGCTGGAAAGAAATATTCAAAGTTGTGAAAGGCAAGGACCTACATCCAAGGTTACTTCATTCAGCAAAGCTACCATTTAGAATGGAAGGGCAGATAAAGTGCTTCCCAGATAAGGGACTACCCTACTTTAAATTAGTCATTTGTTCTCCTCTATGTCCATTCCATCCTTCTGTTAAAGCCAGCCTGGACCTGCCCAGTTGGTGATCTCAGTTGAGAACTGGAATTAAGCAAATGTACCTCCAAGAAATGAATGTGACTTCAGGAAGTAATTTAACAGCTGAGAACTTTGGTTTGTTTTTTGGTGACATGGAAATACCTACACAGTGATGGTTTTCACCCTTTGCTTTTCTCCAGTTTTTTCTCTCTCACTTACTTCTTCATAGATCAGCCATCTCTCCACATCAAAGGAGAATAATAAAACCAAAATAAAAAACATGGGTATTTGCTTGTGAAATACCCTGATGTACCCATTGTGTGTATGTCACTTCTTTCTTTCTCTAAAATAGACATTTCTTTTGGATGAGTATGTTTGATTACAAGTCAGAGTTTGGGGTGTAAAGAAGCTCTTTTGTAGGATTTTCAGGGACTTTGGGTAATGCACACATTCTCAGTTATCATGGTGCAGTGACTGTTCCCTTGCAAATCTGTATAATCTCAGATCTAGTTCATGCCTGCTGTTGCTTGAGCCCTGGATATTTTAGGACCTAGTCATCTCTGTGGGGAGCAAAATGAATGAAACTGTTTATTATTTTACTACAATTAACATGTACAATTAAGTTGCAACTGGCCAGAAATTGAAGAGGTACAGTGTCTAAGTATGAACATTAATAATTTCAAGGAAAAAAAAAAGAAAGAAGTAAAAACCAGAATAGAAGAAGACCTGAGAAGCTTCATACACAGTGACTGATGCTTAGGTGATCGTCGTTGACTCATAGAATGGAGTAATGGGTGAAATGATAATGAATATAGCTGGCTCTCGGTATGAAATTTTTCTAGGCTAATCTGAGGATTAATCACAAAAAATTATTCAAGGTGGAATAAACCACCAAAACACCAGTAGGTAATTAAGAAATAGGTTTTTCTTTTTTAGCACTCTTAAGGAGAGGTAGAACATGGCGCTAATCCAGCCCATCTTTAGGAAAACATTCCGCACACCATGTCACTTCTCAGCATTTCTTCACAAAAGGAAGAAAACCCTAGGATATTGTATTATGTGGCAATAATGAGATGCGGATAGTCAGCAAGGTCCTTATTAAGTTGCCTAAAAAGAGTTTCTGAGTGGCTTAGAGGATAAAGCACTGGGTTTCTCTTTGGAGCCCACAGTGGGGGTTTAATTCACAATCCAGTACAGAGACCCATAATACACAACAGCTGCCTGCTTTAATGGGCTGGTAGTATGAAAAATATTTACTGGTTATGAAAGATAATCCATTTCTGAAAAGACTCATTTTTTTTTCAGAATTCCAGGTACAATAGATTATTCTCCTGCTGACAGTGCATTATAGAACACCCCAATTGCGATGGCTTTTTTGCAGCATTTGGCTCATCTCAAAAATGATGAACTATTTATGCAAGATACATATCTCTGGTACATTGGCATGCTAGAGACTGCAGATTCACAGCCAATATGTTAAGGTAATTTCCCAAGATAATTCATACTATTCAAAAAGTAACTTTTTATTAGGTTGATCTAAATATTTAATTGTCACAACTCTGCTTGGTTCCTCTCGTGGGTTTTAAAGAATAATGAAGTAGCATGGCCCAGCGGAAGTACCATGGTCATGAGTGAGACCTATGAGTTTAATATTCTCCCAACAAATATGTGAGGGGCCCTGAGTATGGGCCTGACACTAGGTTTTTACTCAGCCATGTTTCCCAGTATGCCATTATCTGCATCTCTGTTTTCATATTCTGATAATTTAAAAAAATAATGAATGTCTGCCATTATTTTTTGGAAGTTGCTGTAGAGACTGATGCAGAGGGCTTTTTTGAGTGTCCTGATCATGGTGGCTGTTGAAAATTGCTGCTGACCATCTGTGTGGTTCTTAGCATGGTGACCACACCTTTCCTTTCTGGCTGCCCCGAGCAAGCCTCTGATGCCTCACTAATATGGTTGAAGCTTACATCCTGCACAGTTAAATGCTTCCTTAAGAAAAGATGAGCACATTGCAAGTGTTAACACAACTTGAGTGTGTGTTTATCAGTAGTTAGGAATTCAGTTTCCAAGCAAAACCTTATAAAGGCAAAAAAAAGGCAAACAAACAAAGCAAACAACACAATCGTTTTGACTGTGAGGAATTATGCTGGCCCAATCTGTGTGCTGTGGGTCCTTGGCATTAGAAAGGACACTTTGTAGGACAGCTGAGAAGGAAGTTTTGTGAAGAACTGAGGACAAAAGGAGGAATAAGTACAGAAGCACAAAATAAATGCCTTCTTAGCTAAAAACTACTTACCTCAGGAACATTTCCAACAGAGGAAAAAAATATGGTTTTATCTCATATCTTTTCTTTGTAATGAGTTTAGTCTTAACTTCAGAAGGAAATTACTTTCTGAGACAGAGACTTGGTATCATTTGAAACATTTTAATTGTGCTTGAAGAATGAGAATGACATAATAGAAGGAATCCAGGGTTTGGGAGAAAGGATACAGGGTTCATTCTTGACTCCGGGACCCATCAGTTTCTGCGATTATGGGTGAATGACTTAATCCCTTCAAGTCTCAGATTGCTCATTAGTAAAAGGGAATGCTAACACCTGCTTCCCCTGCCTCATAGGGAGGTGAGGATCTGAGAAGAAAAGATGTCAACATTCTTGGCCAATAGGAAAGAGCCACTTACAAATACCAGCTATTAATATTATGAACAGAACACCATTGGCAAATGTTCTATAGCATTTCTGAAGATACATGGGGTTACATGTTCATACTTAGAATCACCACTATCATTTTGTTTCATTTTTCTCCTCTGGCTCTTTATATTCTTTAAAGCACAGATCCTGTAAGTTAATACTGAATTCCCATGTGAGGAAGAGAATGGAGATAACTTAGGGCCTTATCATGGAGCTTCCAGGTAGAAAGCTTATCCTGCTTTGGATTCAATGCAAGGTACCCAGTGCCTTCTCTTCTTTCTCTTTTTTTCCCTCAGCATTCAACTGTCACCACAGCTGTCTTCTATAAAGACCATGTACCCTGAACCTGCATGTCTCACCCTACATTGGTTCTTCTCGCTGGTACTTCTATTCTACGCCTGCACCCATTCACTTGTTATTGTCCATTACCCTGCTCACCTGCCAGCTCAGTGTGAGGCTCTCCTCCATTCTCACAGGCAGTCACTCACTTCTCTTGGCCACTAAAGATACCATGTATATGCATCTGATGGGGTTCAGGGGCCACTTGGAGCTCAGTTCTGGACCCACCAATAATTTCTGACCTCTGGACGGAAGCCTGTCTTCGCCACCAGAATTTCATTCACTGAAATTAGGTGGACACATCTGCCTCCTGCACTGTCTGAAAGGGCCAGACTTTTCCTTTATTTTTTGGAGTCCCAGGAGCAAGCCCTGTGTTTACATTAAGTGAATGCTTATCAGATGACTATAGGGAATTAGCTCTGCAAGTTAATGCATGTCTGGTTTACAGGGCCCTGGTTGCACAACTTCCCTGTGTGAATTCTTGGGTATTTATAGAGAGAAGGTGCAGTAAATTGTGAGAAAAAAATATCATAAACATTCAAAACGTTCACAAACGTTCAAGATCAAAAACTCATTTTAGAAACATGCGATTAATATAGAAAACAAAGAGCTTTGTGCTTTTAACATAAGTAAATTTGGCTGCTGATCAAGTTATTAAAATTAAAATCTTATTTCTAAGTGGAGATGAATGAAATATTATTTTTATTGTATATTTGGGGAATTAGAACCACGTCAATGTATAGCAGCAAGTTCCATACGTAGATAGATACTCCTTGTTACGGCACAGGCACTGAGAACTTGGCGGATACATGCTTTGCTCACACACAGACATACATTCTCCTCATGTAAGAGACTGGGTTCATTGGTGTGGCAGGAAAAGAAACTTCAGAAAGCTCATCCTTGCCCAATTCACTAGAAATAAATGGAGAACTTCCTTCTCTGGGGATGTTAAGCTTGTCTTCCCAAAGGAGTTACTCATTTGGAAAATGAGGGGAATTTAGTGTTGATTCGAAATGATTCCAGAATGCAGAGGAATGCCTTGCTTTCACAGGAGGGAGACTTTATGTGAGGCAGGAATGCAGACAGCAACGCATCAGTAAACTATGCGCTTGTTCTGTCCACGCCCTTTATAATTTTCATGAAGCCTCAGGCCACCACCCCCCATAAATAAATCACCATGGAGGGAAAGCTTGCAGGGAGTGACTGAGAAAGATTAACAGCTCTGTACAGGATAAAGTGCTAAGAGAGCCTGTGTACAGGCAAGAAGCCTATGGGATGTCAAGCTCTGCACCCCATTATGGGATGGTGACATTTGCATAAGGCAGGCTAGTTTCTTATTCTGAAATCTCATTAGAATATATCAGAGATTAAATGAAGATAGTGTGGAAACTTCTGTCTGAAACACAGGAGCAGAGAATGGCAATTTCCAGACACTTTCCTTGAACAAGTCACAGATTACTGCAGTAATTCCTTGATATTTCAGTGAGTCTTCTTGTTACTAAACAGTGTATAAATAACTGTATTTAATTTGGCAGAAAAGCATCTAAATCTCATAAAATGTTGATTTAAGATGCAACTGTATGTCTTTTAGAATGTTGATCTCCCACACTTAAATCTGTTTATATGCAACATTTAGAACTCCACACTTTTGGGGTGGTGGTGGTAATAAGAGGGGTTGTCTGCCCCACCCGCCCATGTCAGGATCTGTATCCAGGCCTATGTGGAACATCTTGCAGGCTGGTGTTGTTTTGGGGGAAAGCTAACTCCTGAGAATTATTTTATGTCATGAAAAGTGATGCCATGTCTTCTAAAGGCAGACTTCTGTCATGTGCAGCAGCAGCATGCATTTTTGTTTTTGTTTTTGTTTTTTAAAGAAGAAAGCATAGGTTCTAGGCAAGAGATGTCAGTTCATAGAGTGGGAAGGAGTTAGAGAAAGGGACGTGAATTAACTCAGTCCTTGCTGAGTATGAGATATGTGTGGGTCATTCATGTGAAGATGAAGAGAAGGAAGGTAAATAGATGATCTAGAGTTTAGGGTAAAGGGTACGATTAGAGATGCGGATTTAGTCATCTTTAGGGTAACTATGAAGTTAGGGGAATGGCTGAGATATGAGAGCCTCGCCAAAGAACTCTCCATACTAATTAATGTGACTTAATAATAAATCTTTGATTTTTTCTAAAGGATTTCTATAAAAATATTCATAAATATTTATTAATAAATTGATTTGACATTGGGATGTACTTCAAAATAAGCCAATGGTAGAGGAGCAAATTAGGTGGGAGAAAAGATGAAATAAGCTTGGCCATTGAGAAAGTTCATTAATCTATTCTCTCTACTTTTGTATATGTTTAAAATTTTCCATAAGCCAACTTTAAAAACAATTCCTTTTTAAACAAATGGCCCTACAGAATGAAAATATCATATGTAAAACTTGTTTATATAATACTCTGACTTAAAACCCCATTCTTATTTAAAATGTTTATGCAATAAAATAAAATATTTGAAATTAACAGTAATTTGCACTTGGTTTATGTGATTCTTATTAAATAAAAATGCCAGAAGGGCTAAATCTATCAAATACATTTATATGTCAAAGTACTTTTTTTTAGCTAGGTTTTTCATTAACTATTTAATAACCACCTACTTCATATGCAGGGGAATATTATACATTATTTTGTTGACATCATTTTAACTACATATCTATATCTTATAAGCTAAGGATGCAGAGTATCAGAGAGTAATGAGGCAATTTAAAAAATATGTATACATATATTCTGCCCTGGCTGTTGTGGCTCAGTGGATTGAGTGCCAGCCTGTGAACCAAAGGATCGCTGGTTCAATTCCCAGACAGAGCACATGCCTGGGTTTCGAGCCAGGTTCCCAGTAGGGGGTATGCTCCTTCTTCCTCCCTTCTCCTCTCTCTAAATATATATATACATATATATATATATATATATATTCTGCATATCAGATTTTTAGATTTTTCCTGAATTCATTCTGGCTCTCCTCCTCTTCTCCAGATTTCTGAGGTTTACCACCTTTTTGTTAATGTCCTGTCATCTTGATCACTTTCAATGAGTGGAGAATAACATGCTTGTTTTATTTCATGTTCTAGATAAACATAACCAGATACTGTGATGCCATTTGGAGCAATGGAGCACCCTAGTGGTCTAAACAAGACAATGAAACTCCCCTTTCACTTGAATTGGGTCTCATAATTTTTCAAACTAGGCAACTAGAAATAATTAGCATAATAATATTAGCCATATTATAGATGAAACACATTTTGTGAATGAATGGGATAATTGTACCTGGAAAGGCATAGATAATTAAACAATTAGTCATTCTTAATTTTAAGGGCCAAGCGGTTTCCATATGGTATTCCAAAATTATGTATATACACCCATGCACTGTAAAGTACATGTTTGGCATGTCTGAGTTAGTGGAACAGTATCGCCCCTCCAAACTGTATGACTCTTAACTTACTGCTCCTTAGGCGAGCAAATATTAATTTTAAAATCTTATTTTCTGTTTTTCCCCCTGCAGTCCAGTCCTAGGCACCATTGTGTATATAGCTGAGAGAATAGCCACTAGTGAGAGAATCATTGTGTTCAAGTTATTCTCTGTCTTTCCTTAGCTGGCTTGGAGAAAGTGGATTAATTTCTCTGTGACTTAGTTTTCCCATCTGTAAAATGGAGGTAATAGTAGCAGACACCTTTAGTCTTGTGAGTTAAACAAGTTGTTAAAATAATGCCTGGAACATAGTAACCACCAAAGTTCCTTGCTGCTAATATTATTCCTCTCAGGCTGCAGTCACATCTTTCACCTGTACAATCACATTTTGTCTATATGTACATCGGGGACCCTTAGGGTTGGTGTGACTTTGTATAGCTCAAATGGAATATTCAAGAGTCTATAGAAAATAAACTGTTTTAAGGAACATAATATTTATGAAATCTTACACTTAAGTTTATGGAGTACTGATGGAACAGAATTATACACTGAAGGGCCCATGTCTTATTCACAACCCACCCCACTTTTTATTTTAACTGGAAATATTTATAGCAGGATAATAATGAGCAGTTTAATGTCCTCAAGGTCACTTTCCAAAGATGTGAAGGGAATATTTTGAGTCTTCTTCAAAATTTGCAAAAAAATTTCCCCATATCACAATTGTATAAGAAATGAGCTGTAATTAATTTAGGTGCCTTGCGGGTGAATTAGCCACCCACTGGGTGATTTGGTAAGAAAGCTATTTCAAGTGAAAATAAGAATATCTTTAAATATAAAGCAGGTAAAGTAGAAGATTTAAAAACTCAAAGGGAAGAAGTGTCAAGATTACAGTAAGGCATTAATAACAGCCGTTCAATTCATTCAGAGGAGAATGGATTATTGACTTCAGGATCCAATTATGTAAACATTAATAATCATGTAAGCAGCTCCAGTGTTAGAGAAAACATTGACTTTTTTCTTCTACCTCTTATCTTTAGCTCTCTTTATATTCTTAAAATAAAAAAAAAAAAACATAAACTTATTTCCCGTATCACAGACCATCATGAATCAAGAAGCACAGTAGTCAACAGTATATTTGGAATTCCCATGATTTGGTGTGTGAGGGTGACCTAAGTCTCACATTGCTAAGCTTTCTGTTATTATAGCTACTATGCTGGGACAACAGTTGCCAATTCATGTATTTATTAGAAAGTCGTAAGTGGCTCAAACTAATCTTTTCAAATTAAAAAGTGCTTTAATTGTGTAAAAGCCCACAGTAGAAAAATAGATGTTTTATAATTTTAGAGTTGAACTAACAATGTCGTACCTGAGGTTTTGATGTGTTCTCAAACACTGGTTAGTGGCCACCACAGGGAAATATAACTAGCCAATTCATGCACCATACCCGGAGACCTCACTATAACTCTCACTAGGTTGTAAGTCCTGGACATAGGTGTTCCCTAATGGTGAGGCCTGTACAGAAATCATTAACTTCACTTTCTTCAATAGAGCCAAGAAGAATTCATCCAATTCCGGTATATAGTAAAATGAGGTTTATGAGGTTTTAGTAAACTTCTAGTTCTAAAAGCAAATGATAATTTGTATGTTTAATGCTTTTTCTCTTAGATCCCAATTTGTTCCTTAGAATGAAACACACAACTTGTGAAATTCAAACATTCTCCTATTTACAAGGACAATTTCATTTATTAATGGCCTATAATTAAGAAGGAATTGTTAGCTAAACAAACAATTAGCTTGTCTAAAGGATAAATAGGAAGTAGGTTATTTATTCATTTACTAAATATACTTAGCCTTGACCTACTTTTCACTTATTTGGATTGTTTTCTATATTTTCTAGAGTTTTTGTACCTAAACTAATTTTCCTCATCAAAAAATAAAAGCTAACATATTTATGTATTTTCTTTAGGAGAAAGAGCATGTTAATGCATAAATGGACAAAAACTAGGGGGGGATGGAAATGGGAGGGAGTTGGGGAAGGCTGGGGTGGTGGGCTGGGATGGGAGTAAAAGAAAACTGTACAAGAATAACAATTAAGTAGCTTTTATACTACATAAAAAGAATGTTATAAGTCAAAGTTTTACTTCAAATACTACCACATGACCCTAAGGAAGGCATTTAACCTCTTCACCTTGAAGTTTTGCATTTCTGTAAGGTGAGGATGTTATAGTTGCTGTCTATCTCAGGTTAATAGCACCACAACTCTAGGGACCTGTTACAATTTTTTTTTTTTAAAGAAAAGATGCTTTATATTAATGCAATTCTTCTCCCAAATACAGATTATTGGGAAATATTTTGGATTTGAATAAAAGCCTTAAAATGTTGTTTTTGGAAGATAACTACATTCTTTATGATTATTTTTAAAGGTTTTATTTATTCATTTTTAGAGAGAGGGGAATGGAGGGAGAAAGGGAGAGAATCATCCATATCTACTGGTTGCCCCTCGAAGGGCCCCAGCAGAGGACCTGGCCCACAACCCAGGCACATTTCCTGACAAGGAATTGAATGAGGACCTTTTGGTTTGTGTGATGATGCCCAATCCACTGAGCCACACCGGTCAGGACATTCTTTATAATTATTAACAGACCTGCTGAAGTGGCACTTTTGGCACATAAAGACAACCTCATCTGAATGAAATAGAATATGGTTAATTGCTTGCAAGAGATTGGCATTTTTCTTAGCTAAATTCTGCTTTTATAGGGACACAATATTATATATAGTACATACATAGTAAATATATATACATATATAGTAAATAGATAGATAGATGATGATAGATAGATAGATGATAGATGATAGATAGATAGATAGATAGATAGATACATGGCAACAGCATGACACTGAGCTCACTTGAGTGGATTACCAGAGGTAAATAAAACATGCCTGAGGCTGAGAAGACACAGATTTAACAGAACTGAGTTAAATGTTCTTGGGTGGAATATGAGCAGAAGAAAGTCATTTATACAAAATATAAATGTGAGTTATATTACATGTAAGGTTAGTAACTGAATAGACAATCACCTCAGAAATCAGGAGTGGAAGTGATACGACAAGAAAGGACAGATGAGAGTTAAGAGCAAAGTGTAAGTCAAATGGGAATCGACAACATATAATGTTATAAAAATACCATTTCCATGTTCTAAAGAAGTATTACTAGGGGTGAAAAAGAATCAGTAGCTAAAATTGAACCTTGCTCTGTCTGACACCAAGGCATAAGAATTTATGGAATCCAGTTTTAGTATTACGTATTTGAACATTATGTGCCTTCACATGCAAAATGGAAATATTTATTTTTACTCATTTGGCCATATTGGTTGGATATGATTTTCTCTTAATGACTACTACAATCACTCACTGCAAACATTATTTAAATTACATATATATGTATATGTGTATACATGTACACCTACGTCCACCCAACGTCCATCCATCTGAATGAGCCAAGTGGGGACATGCTTCTATTCTGCTCACCTTCAGGTTCCCTGATTTTTCTTCCCGCTGCAGACTTCCGAAGTACGCTCCTTCCAGAGTTAAAGAGGCTAGTTAGCTCGTCCAGGGGGCTGCTGAGAGGTCTGGAGTTCGGAGGGCTGTAGGGGACTGGAGAGGAGGAGTTGGAGTTGCTCTTCCTGTGGTCGACTCTAGCCTTCCCGGGGGAGTAAGGAACCTTGGAGAAAGAGCTGCACGCACCCACTGCTGGAGCAGAGTCCGGCTTTTGCTGCACTTTGGGCAGATCTGGGTTTGCGGCTGCTTTTCCCGGGTGTGCCACGCAGGTCTCCTGGGGGAAGGCAAAGTGCCGGTGGGCAGCCTGGGCAGCCGCAGGAGGTGCTGGAGGAGGAGGTGGCGTGAGAGGCGGAGAGACTTTGGGAGACCCGTTAAACACTGGTAGGCCAGGGGATGCAGGCCTGTCACCATCTCCTTTTTGGTTTTTGGAATACTGGGGAGACAGAGGACTTGAACCTTCGGACTGCACTGGGTACTTGAGGTTGGTTTCCAGGACTGGCAGTTTTTTCACCTCCAGAGGTGTCAAAGGCGATTCGTCTGATGCAGGGGAGCAGGTGACAGGGGTTGGAGGGAAAACCAGGAGTGGGGGGCGGTGAGGGAGCAGGTTGGGGAAGGGGGCTGGAATGTCACACGTGTCTTTGCAGGGCGCGGGTGAATGGCCGCTCGTGTCTTCATCCTCCAAGGTGATGGGGCTCTGACTCTCAGATGGTAATGGGGGTGACACGAACGCCCAGGCGCCGGTCCCCCGACTACCCCCGTCCTCTGGGGGTGCGAAGTACTTCATCTCTTCATACACCGCCTCTGCCTGGTCGGGGCTGCCAGCGCGGCCCACCATCTCGATGTAGATGGGCTCCGACTCAGGCTCTGCGTGCGCTGGGTCTGCAGGAGGCGCGGACACCCCCAGCACGGCTCCAGGGGTGCACTGCGGACCTGCCGCTCTGCTCCTTGTGTTGGGGGTCCCGGCCGCCCCGGGCCTGGCACCACAAATCTCCTCGGAGGACCCGCTGAGCTTGGTGTTGGGGCTTCGCTTTGGCTTCCGAGGAGGAATCTTCTTCATGGTGCTGTAGTCATCACTGTGTGGTCTGGGCCTGGTGAGAACTGAACGGGAGGGGGGTACAAAGAAGTGATGAGAGGTCTTAGCGAGATTCCAGAGCCAAACAATCACGTGGACTGGGGCTAGGTGGGGCTGTCCTTGCCCACACAGCTCCTGTGGGTCCCCACTGATTGAGAGACACAGGCCTGCCTCCCTCCCCTCCACCTTCCGGGATCCCACCTCAACCTAACACTTCTCAAGACTGCCAACGATAAAGGGAGTTTCTACCTCAGAGCTGGGGGACAATTTCGATCAATGACGGAAGACATTAGGTAGACCACAGGTGGCCCAGGATTGCCTGGTCACCTGCAAAGTGGAAGGGCCTGTTGATGCAGCTAAGCATTAGGGGTGCGCATTGCAGATCTGGTGCTAAGAATAGGGTCTGATTAGATGTGAACAGGCTGAACTGGTCCTCAGGATTTTAAGGATGAGGAAATAGAAAGCTAGGGAGAGGAAGCAAATTGACTCATCAGTTGGCATATGGACGTTTCTTGAAGGAAACGAGTAAGCTTAATTATTTAATGCTATAAAATGAACAAAACAAAATAGCAACAAAACACCTACTTGCATTGAGAAATTATTATTTTGCTACAGAACTTTCTTATTAAAATGATTCCAAGGGTGAGTTTTACAATTAATCAGTATATGCAAATCCTTAACAGAAACACAAGTTTAACAGGGAAGTCAAGTCTAAAAACATCTAAAGTGTACAATTCTTAAGTTGAAAAGGTGGAAAATATTTAGAAAAATAAATCAGCTTAGTATTATTGGTAAGAACTAAATTTAAAAGAGGCAGAAAAACTATTTAGATCTGACTCTAAAACATTTATTGAACTTTAAGTTTAAAATATTCCAAAAGACTCATTTTCTAATATAGTGTATTATACATATACATGTAATAGATATTTATTAAATAAACACAATTTCTCTGAAAACTGATGTGCTAATTTTAAAAAATCACAAGTTTTACTGAAATATCAAAACTTCTCAAAATTTTGAACTATTTTGCTGATTTGGCACTTTACTGTAGGAATCATTGATATAAGCATATGTAATTTTTCTGCATTTCTGAGTTGTTTAAGGTGGCCAGGTTTTTTCTCACTGTGACTGCACAGATGACAGTACTCTCTGTCCCCAGTTTGGAAGAGATAATAAAGTATAATTGTTAAGATTGAAGGCATTTTTTTTTTTAAATAGCTGAGTAGTATTCCATTCTGTAAATGAGCCACAGAGTTTTTATCTACTGATGGGTGCTTGAGCTGCTTCCAAACCTTACCTATTTTAAATAATACTGCAACAAACATAGGGGTGCTTATATTCTTTCAAATTAGTGTTTCAGGTTTCTTCTAACACATTCCTAAAGTGGAATTGATGGGTCATAAGACAGTTCTATCTTTAATTTTTTAAAATATACTTTATTGATTATGCTATATAGTTATCCCATTCTGCCTCCCTTTATTCCCCTCTGCCCTCCACACAACCTCCACCCACATTCCCCCACCTCAGTCATGTCCATGGGTCATACATGTAAGTTCTTTGGCTTCTCCATTTCCTATAGTATTCTTAACCTCCCCATGTCCATTTTCTACCTTCCATTTATGCTGTTTATTCCCTGTACCTTCCCCCACAGTTCTCTCCCCTCTCCCCCTGCCCCGCTGATAATCACCCAAGTGATCTTCATTTCTGTGATTCTGTCCCTGTTCTAGTTGTTTGCTTAGTTTTTGTTTTTATTTTTTTAGGTTCAGTTGTTGATAGTTGTGAGTTTGTTGTCATTTGACTGTTCATACTTTTGATCTTCTTCTATTTCTTAGATAAGTCCCTTTAACATTTCATGTAATAAGGGCTTGGTGATGATGAACTCCTTGAAATTGGCCTTATCTGGGAAGCACTTTATCGGTCCTTCCATTCTAAATGACAGCTTTGCTGGATAGAGCAATCTTGGATGTAGGTCCTTGCCCTTCATGACTTGGAATACCTCTTTCCAGCCCCTTCTTCCCTGCAATGTTTCTTTTGAGAAGTCAGCTGATAGCCTTATGGGAACTCCTTTGAAGGTAACTCTCTCCTTTTCTCTTGCTGCTTTTAAGATTCTCTCCTTATCTTTAATCTTGGGTAATGTAATTATGATGTGCTTTGGTGTGTGTTTCCTTAAGTCCAACTTCTTTGGGACACTCTGAGCTTCCTGGACTTCCTAGAAGTCTATTTCCTTTGCTAGATTGAGGAAGTTGTCCTTTATGTTTTCAAATAAGTTTTCAATTTCTTGCTTTTCCCCTTATCATTTTGGCACCCCTATGATTTGGATGTTAGAACGTTTAGCATTGTTCTGGAGGTCCCTAAGCCTCTCCTCATTTTTTCTGGATTCCTGTTTCTTCCTTTTTTTCTGGTTGAAAGTTTACTTCTTCCTTCTGTTCCACACTGTTGATTTGAGTTACGGTTTCCTTCTCATCACTGTTGGCTCCCTGTACATTTTCCTTTATTTCACCTTTCATATCCTTCACTTTTTCCTCACTTTTTGTGACCATACTCAACCATTTCTGTGAACATCCTGATTACCAGCATTTTGAACTGTGCATCTGATAGGTTGGCTATCTCTTCCATCACATAGTTGTATTTTTTCTGGAGCTTTGATCTGTTCTTTCATTTGGGGCTTTTTTTAATTTTTATTTTATTTTTTGTCTCAGAGGGCCTGTTACACAGTAAGGTGCAAAGCCTTAGGTATTTCCCAGGGTGGGCCAACTCTCTTTGCTGTGTTGTGGCACTGTTTGTGGGGGAGGGGTCAGAGAGGGAACAATGCTGCTTGTTCAGCTCTCTGCCGGCTTTCAGTCACTTCCTTGGTTACCCACAAGCAAAATGGGCCCTTCTGGTGCTGATTTCCAGGTGGTAGTTTTGTGTACATTCTACAACCCTGTGGGTCTCTCCAACAAACTCTCCTGTGAGGCCAGGAGTTTCTCCCACCATGACAACCTCACAGTTTTTATTAGTCAGAGGTTTTGAGGTTTTATTTCCCTGCACTGGAACCCTGGGTTGCATGGTCTATCTCACTCCCCAGTTGTTCCTTCTGGTTTACTTGCATGCAAATGTGGGACTGTCCTCTCTGCCAGTTGCTGCCTCTCCCAGTTTGCCAGCTGCCACCTTGCCTGCCCTGGTCCTCCAGCCACCACCTTGCCTAGAGTCCTTTGTGCCAGGCTGCTGGTCTCTGCCCCTACAGCCTTGATGAGTGTTTCTTCTTTAACTCCCTGGCTGTCAGACCTCCATACAGTTCAATTTTCTGGCAGTTCTGGATTTTTTGTGTGTGTGTGTTTAAATTTGTTGTTGTCCTTCTTTTGGATGTGCAAAGAGGCACAGTGTTTCTACCTATGCCTCCATCTTGGCCAGAAGTCATTAATTTTTTGAGGTAACTTCATACTGCTTCCCACAGTGGCTGCACCAGTCTGCATTCCCACCAATAGCGCACAAATAATTCTGACAGGTGTCAGGTGTTATGTCATTGTGGTTTTAATTTGCATTTCTCTAGTGATTAGTGGTGTTAAGTATCTTTTCACATATCTATTGGCCATTTGTATGTCTTCTTTGGAGAAGCCTTTATTCAGGTCCTTGGCCCAATTTTTTAATTGGATTATTGGTTTTTCTGGTTTTGAGTTTTATAAGTTATTTATAAATTTGGGATATTAACCCTTGTGTAAAGCAGGGGGTTACTTCAGAAAATTAAAAATGAAACTGCCTTATGACTCAGTGATTCCACTTATGGGAATATATGTGAAGAAACCTGAAACACTACTTCAAAAGTCTATAGGCACCCCTATATTCACTGCAGCATTATTTAGAAGAGACAAGATTTGGAAACAGCCCCAGTGTTTACCAGGTGATGAGTGGATAAACCAGCTGTGGTATATTTACACAATGGAATGCTACTCAGCCATACAAAAGAAGGAAATCTTACCTTTTGCAACAGCATGGATGGACCTGGAGACTGTTATGCTGACTGAAATAAATCAGTCAGAGAAAGACAATTACCATGTGATTTCACTTATATGTAGAATATAATCAACAAAATAAACTAATAAACAAAATAGAAACAGACTCATGGATACAGAGACAAGAGTGACGGCTGTTGGAGAGGAGGGGGTTTGGGGGACTGGGTGAAAAAGCTGAACAGATTAAGCAAAAACAAAACAAAACAAAAACCAAAACCCTCATAGACACAGACAACAGTATGGTGAATACCAGAGGAAAAGCGGGTGGGAGGAGGTAAAAGAGGAAAAAAGGGGGATAAATGGTGATGGAAGAGACTTGAGATGGAGTGGTGAACACACAATACAATATACAGATAATGTCTTATAGAATTGTACACCTGAAACCTATATAATTTTATTAAGTGATGTTGTCCCAATAAATTTGGTTAAAAAAGAAAAAATAAAAATAAGGCAAAACCCCATACTTAAAGAAAAGAATTAAAGGCTTCCAAGTTAGATCTGGATTCAAATCTTGACAGGACCAGTCATCCATGCCATCACTCATTTAGTTATGCATTTCACCAGAGTTTACTATGACACAGTAGTGAATACAAGAAAATTTTCCCTCCCTTCCTCTGTCCTAGGAGGAAGTATCAGGCAATAAAAAAATATAAATTAAACAAGTGAATAAATTCTGTTAGAGCATGATGTGTCCTGTGAGAATGAGAAATAATGGGCTACGAAAGGGGATACAGAATTGTACGTGTGTTTGTGGGGGTGGCAGTGGTGCAAATGACAATTTTAAAAGAGGTCTTGGGCAAATCTCTCTAAGCTTCCGTATGGTCATGCACAAAATGATATCAGTAATAACCTCAGGTATACAATAGATAATGTATGTGAAGTGTTAGCTCAGATGTTGGCACATTGCAAACATGAAACAAATGGGAGACTTCTGAATGAGAACGGAAAAGAACAAGGCTAATTTTCTAACTCAATAGACATCTTTGTAAGCCAATGTTTTATAGGGTTCCCCAAATCAGCCAACTTTTCACAGCAGAAAATACCAAAAATGCATAATTCTGTAATTAATCAGCATTATTCTAAAGGCTTTCATCATGCTAAACCATAAGCTTCTCCTGGAAAGTTAATGAACCAAACACAATTTTTGAATTAATATTACAGAGTTGTTCTGGAGATTTGAATAATTTTAAGCTATTGTGGCAGGTTGTATTTTCCAAAACTGGCATCATCAATATTTTCACATGCTTTTCCAGAACCTTGAAACTGGGAGAGCCTCTGTGATTGCTGTTAACAATCAGCAATTGTTAGAATGCCACCTGAGCTCTATGGCTGGATAACCCGTAGTACAGCCTCTACCTGGCTCCCGCTGTCTTGGGACACATGTCTTGGTGGCCCTGATCTCCATGTGAGACTATTTACACTGAAACAAGCATGCTCTGGAGAACATGTGGAGAGGCCACATAGAGGTGAAAGATGCAGAGGACCCTATTTGGGTTTCCCCCATCCAAACAGCAGAAATCTCATAACAGGATTTGGATGATTCCAGCCCCCGACTCTTACTACAGCTGTGAGAGAACCAGCTGTATGATAATTGTTTAGCCAAGCCCAAAGAACTACTAAAACTGTAAGGGTGAGAAAAGGATAAAATGAATCATTATTTTAGGCCACCACATTTTGGAGTGGTTTGTTACAAAGTGATAAGCAACTAACGCAGATATTGGTACCTGGAGGTGGAGTGCTGCTATAAATAAAAACTTTAAAAGGGTGGCAGAAGTCTTTGGAAATTGGAGGAGTCTTAAAGACAGTGTCAGCAGAAGCATGATGATCCTCAAGAAAGCTCTTGGTGAGGCTTAAAAGATGAGGAAGATGCTGAAAGCTGAAGGAAACATGGCATTTCTTATGCTACTGTGGAAAGTTTAGCAACACTGTCACCTGCAGTAATGTGGAAAATCAAAAAAACACTTAAGGAACTGAATGATATAGCTAGGGAGATATTCAGGTGGAGTTTAAAATCCATCTCCTGGATTCTGTTAGCTGCCTATAGTAAAATGTGAGAGTAAAGAGATAAGCTAAAGAAAGAACTATTAAGGGTAAAGGATTCTGGAATTTCTATATTTGACAATAAACATTTGTCACTGTCAGGCTGTCTTGATGGCATATAATTCTGAAGTTAAAAAAAAAAAACAACTTTCAAGCAGAAGTGAAATATGGAGCATTTTCAGGAAAACATAATCTAAAGATGAAGCTAAGATCAGGACTATGACACTCTTTAAGACCTCAGAAAGTTTTAAGGTGATGCTTCATAGATCTGTTCAAAGGAGCAAAACCATGGGATTTCTAAGAATAAATGAATATCGTGGCACAGACATCATGCAGAGAGCCCAAATTTGGTAAGATTATCTCAAAGAGATCTGTGGATGTGGCTTTGGAATAATGCGGTAGATTATAAATACACAGGAAACTCACAAAGCCCTTAAAGGAATTGGATCAGCTCGCACTGAAAGAAGACTTAATACAGAATGAGGAATCTCTGGTATCTCAACATTTTATAAGCAGAAAGCAGGCTGAGAAAACTACCAGCTCCAAACATGTCACCTCTTGTGGTTTAGGAATTCATATTTACAGGTGAGCCAACAGTCTTAAGCATGGACCTAACAGCCATGGAATATCATTTCTAGGCACTAGGCCAAAATCCTAATCATGACACAGGCAACGTGTGCCTAAGTGGTGTATAGAAGTGCTCTTTGCAAGTGCCTGCAAAGTACCTTCTGACTTTTCCTTTTCTAAACAGGAACATCATCCTGCAGCTGTCCCTCCAGTACATGTTAGTTGTATGGAGAGTACTAGAGGAGCTGTCCACCTAAGAAGCCTTGCCTGAGACCCAGGAGACCCAGATCTGATTTATCAATAGATAACAAGATCTGGGCCTTGCATCTGAACTTGGTGTGATGATGAAATGGGTTTTAGGGAAATTGTGGGGAACAGTGTATCTTGTATGTGGAAAGGATGTGAATTGTTTTGTCATAAGGGTGGACTAAGGCAAGTTGTATTTGCCAAAAATTGGCCACGAGAGTGTTTCCAGTCCTATGAAGAGCAGGAATCTATTTCTCCTCCCTAAACCTGCATGGGCCTATGGGACTGCCTGATGCATGGACTGTGGTGTAGGTGATGCTGCATGACTTCGAAGTCTGGCTGGTAGAAGGTGTTCTCTTCCCTGGAATATGTGCCTTTGAGCATTGATTCTCCATGAAGGAAGTCCAGCTATGTTGAAGCCACCATGCTGCACAAACCACATGGGGAGACCACCTAGGGATACAGATGCCCTAGTACCCCTAGTCCTCAGACATCTGAGGTACCAGGCATGGGAGTTACCAGCTTTCAGATGATTCCTGCTAGCATGTACAGCTTTACGAAGGACCTTGATTAAGAGCTACCTAGGTGAGACCAGTTGACAACCAGAAGTACTAAAATCAAGTAGTACTCGATGAGTACTACTCATCAAATCTTGGATGAGTAGTTAAGCAACAATAGATAACTGATATGGCATTTCCTCAATGTTTGCTTTAGATACAGAAAAAAGCTTTTCTGGTAATAAACTTTATAAATAGAAGTCGTATACTTTGTTAGGAGGAAGTCAAGAGCCTGACCCCTCAGAATCTGACTGTCTTGGATGAGTGACATGGGGCGGGTTACACTACTGCACCCTGACTCAGTGTCCTCACCTATAGAGGGTTCACAATGATATCCCACTGCACTGAGTAGTTCTAAAGATTGAAGATATTTAGGATAATCCCAGTACAGAACAAACACTAAGTGAGTGTCAGCTGCTATCATCATTATTTTATTATTACACAAACAGGAATTAATCATGAATGATAGAACAGGGTTCCTTTGAGTGGGGCCTGGAGTTCAGCAATATTGGGTCATCTGAGGACCTTTATTGAGAATGTAGATAGCACAGTTCCTGTCATATTTCGTAACCGCTAAGTTATAATCTCTGGGGGTGGGAACTGGAAAACTTCATTCTTCTTAAACTAAAATTAGAACACCACAGTTACAGAATGAAATAATAATTTGGTTTTATGGCTTGTGTGTATATGTCCACACAAGCTCTTGCTATTAGTTCACTTGCAAATATAAATTTAAGAGCTACTGAAAATGAATTTGCATTAAGCGCTTCCTTAGCCATATGGTCTAGCCCTAAGATTTGTGAGTAAAACCTTTTTGAATACTTGACAATGTCAATGAGATGATGTCAGGAGGACATTTCATGGTCAGGGATCTTCTTTAGGGAAAGCCTTCATGTCCTAACAGTAACTTAAGGGTTAAACCTCACATTCTTGAGCTGTCTCACCATTTTATAAACTTAACTCTCATCTGAACTACTGTGCAATGATCTAGGGACTTGTGTCATTCTAAGTTCTGTTAGGAGATAAAAAAATTCTTGAACAAAACATTATCCCTTTGGTTTTGTTGCTAAGGCACACAGGGTGACTTTTAAGCCACCATTTGCTCCAGGACACAGCCTATTTGGCCCTGTTTTCATTGAGAACAAGACACCTACATAATTAATCTGTGAGAAAAAAAGAAATGAGGAGGTTGTGCAACCAGAAGATATTTGTATCTCTGCATGTACATATCCATTGTATTCCAATTGTTCCAGTGTGATTTCACCTAGTTTCAGAGCAAACTTAGTGCCTAGCACGGGACAATAAGGATATCCAAGTAAAGGCCAGCTAGTTGGCTGGTGGCCGACTGCATATATGCATGAATGTAGCATCAATTTACAAGCGGCTACAAACTGGACAAAAGGAGCTTCTACTGAGCTGATATATTGCAACTTTGTTTTAATGGTGTGTGTGTGTATGTGTGTGTGTGTGTGTGTGTGTGTGTGTGTGTGTGTAAGAAGTCCATTAGCTTTGCTCTCATTCCATCTTTACCCACTGGACCGCATTTGACAATTGTAGTGCCACTTAAATGTCCTTCCAGGCCCTTCTTCAATTCCCAGCCACATTAGCCTCTCTTGCTTTGTTTCCTACCTGTTCTCTCTGTTATTACTCTGCTTATCTCATAATTTATTTGCTCATTTATCTCCCCCACTGACCTATTCAGGGAAGAGCCGAACTCATGAAATGCACTTAGTTAAAACACATTAAATGCACACATGCATCATAAATTGTGAAATGTGCAGTCATGTTCTCCTGTTATATCCAGTAACATATTCTCAGGACAGTGTTCGCAAAAGACCAAATTTCTATCAAATTTCAGGTAATGGGAAAATACTATAGAGCTATGTCTGCTAAAAAATGTGTTAAACCAAATCTAACAAATCACAAGGGGACATCTTGAACCTTTCAAATTGTACTCATTTTAATTTACTGATGGGAAGCAAATTCTGTTTTAAGGGAAGCAGCACAAAGAAATATATTTCTGTAACATTTATTCATTTGTTAAATATTGAGTGCCTACTATGTGGCAAGTGCTATCTAGAATGAAGATATAAATGAGACAGTAAAAAGGAAAAGAAACATGTCATTTCCAAATTAAGGCCCACAGCTGAACCATTCTTGTATCTATATGTATAAATTGGATTTTGTTGGGAATGGAGTTGTATGGCAATGGAAGAAAAAGGATTCTTGAGGTGTTATTTATAAGAAATGAGTTGCTGGAATCTGACGGGAGAGTGACTCTGGAGGTCACATCACAAAGAGTAAAAACTTAGAGGCTATGGTTGTCCAAGAAAAACCTGTTCTTTTCCCATTTCACCACCCCTTTATCACCGTGTTTGGGAGAAAGCCTGCATGTTGGGTTTAGAGAATCAACTCTTCTTTCCAGAAAGACACTTGTAACTGGAAGCTTTCTAGCAAGAAAAAAAGCGAAGACAGGCCCTATATTTTCTTTTCTAGTCACTGTTTGCAAAGAGCAACCCCAGACTTTTAAAAAATAGTACTTTCAAATAGTTGGCTCTAGCTTGTTAATAGTTTGCAAACAAGCATTAAAATTTACTGGCCCATAAAAGTGTTTCAAGATTTTCAGGTACAAAGGTGGTTAAAAAAAAATGAGCCCTCTCTCCTGCCTCATTTTATGACCATATGTTTATTGCATAAAAACCTATGGGAAAGGTATGTGTTAATAAGAACAGGACTGGCCACAAAGATCAGGCCTTCAGTGTGATCTAATTATTGGTTTCTCTAAGATTCTGGGCCTTCATTCTCCGATCAGACTTCATTTCACTCTATAGCCTTTTGAATTGATTAGCAGTAAAAGGAAAGAACTCAAACTTAGTTTTAAACAGGCCAAAAGAATTAGCACAAATAATAAATTGACCTTGATTGTGGTTCTTGTTCTTATGAAACCCAGGTTCACAGAGCACTTTAAGTAGCAATCAAATTTTCTTCTTAACTTTTGCAGAAGAAAAATAAATTTGTGACATCTTACTAGGTGCAAAAAGCTCAGTACAGCGTGTTCTTGAAGGATGTTTCTTGCAGCATGGTTTCATAAGTCTATGAGATGCCATGGGAACTTAACTCTTATTTACATCAACCGGCCTACGGTAAGATTGGTTTCATTATTCCTCGTTTCACTTAACATCACAGAATCTATGGGCAACACTGAGGACCTACTGTTTTGCCCCTATGGTAAAAAATGAAGCTGTAAGGATCAGTGATGTCTGATAGAACTCTGTGTGATGATGGGATTCCACACCTGTGGCTGCTGAGTACTTAGAATGTGACTAACACTTGAAGAACTGAATTTTAAATTTTATTTAGTTTTAATTACTTCAAATTTAAATAGCCACAAGTTTCTAGCAGTTACTGTATTGGACACCTTCAGCTCCTGTCACAATGGTATAATGGGGAACAAAGCCACTGCTGATGGCTGGTTTGTCACAAACAGTGTTGCCACTTTTGCAATTATGGATTAAAAGTCCAGGGCACTGATGGCTTCAGTGACTAAGCCCCACTACTGGACTCTGACTTCTAATGCTCCAAAGCTAACTAGCATGCCAACTTGAGCCGACTGTGCAGATTAAATTTTTTAAATTCTTGAATATACACTTAGAGCGCATTCTAAAATTCAGGAACTCGTCTGCAGCCATAGGAGATACGGTGGTGATAGTAAAGTCATCAGGACTAGGAATCATGAATTGTAAAAAGAAATACGTAACATAGACAGGAAAAAAGAAACTTACTTTATGGACTGGCCCTTTTACAAGCCTCCAAAATGTGAGTTCACTGGGGTGTGATTGGTGGGGGAGACACCTATAGGCACCTTGCTCAAATGTGAGCTGAAATTCCCTTCCAATTGAATTTAACATAAAAATCTTTCAAGTCTAACGAATCACATCATGTATTTTATACAGAAAGACTTGAGAGACTTCAGATTCCCCACAATAGTAAGTAGTTTCAGAATTTTACAATTGTGGGGTTTCTTGCATTTTCTTCACCTTTTTTCTATCATTTTATTTCATCTAAATTTTTATCTCCTATGATTTCTGAATAAGTTTCCTTAACTGACACTTGTTTGCTGCTCATGTGAGAGACCTCAACTTAATCCTCGAAATTTTGTTTATCTTTTTTTCATAACGGTGTGATTACTTGGCACCTGGCTACTCCAAATTTTCAACTTCAGGGCAGTTGGTCTCTTATATGCACACAAAGGAAGACATTTTTAGACTTTACAAGCTATTCTGACACCTACCTATTCAAATTTATAAAGCTTGGTTGCAGTGTTCAAATTTGGATGGGCTCTACCTTATATACACTGCAATTTTCAATCTTGTTTGGTATTGTTTTTTCACTTTCTGATGCTATTTTGAGTCTTCAATCTCCCCATCTCATTAGTCTTAGAGTGCTAAGTATTATTCTTCCTTTTCCCATGTGCCAAAAAATCTCTCTTCATATTTCAACACCTTTTCACACCTTTTTGAAATCTGGACCAGAAAACCAGTAGAGGTCTAAAAGTAACTATGGTGGAAATGTGATTTTTTCCCTACTTTCTCAGTAAGTGTCCTTATGGTTTCTTTAAAGTATAAGCCTCTTATAGTTTGTGTATATTTGGAGAATGCCTTGTTTCTGTGGAGGTCTTATTCTCATAGCTACACCCACCTGAAGCCTCTCCTCCAGATGATTTCCCTAATGTCATTTTTCATCTTCTGTTGTCCTTATTACCATGACACTAAAGATACACACTAGGACTCTAATCCCCAAAGTTATAAATTTTGCCTACATCTTTATGTATTATTGTAGTATGACTCATACATTATGACAGTAACACTTTTTAAACTAAAAACTCTCCTAAAAAATCTATTCTCTCCAAAAGCAACTGAAAAAAAATCATCTTTGACAATAACTAGGATGTACTCATTGCTCCAGGCTCCTGGCCCACAGACTTTTCCACCATCTTCCTTGGAGTCAGCCATCTATTCCCAAAGATGACCTTATGGCTCCCCTGTGCTTTTTTAGTTCATTTATTTATTGAAGGAATTGTGTTCTATCTTATGTTCAGATAACATTTTTCTAGTGAAAACTGCACAGGCATTTTATTTAGAATTTCAACTACCACACCCTGCACTACCACCTCTTACCATATTTATCTTTCTCTGCAGCAACATCTTCCAAGATACTTAATGTATTTGCTTGTTTACTATGTTTACCATTTGTCTTCCCCTACTGGAATGTCAATTCTACAAGGGAAGATAATTTTGTTTGTTTCATTGGTTGTATATCCTCCGGCCTAGAATAAGGCCTAACTTTCAGTAGATGATAAATAAAATATGTAAAATTAGCAAATGCTCTGCAAAAAAGTACTTCTGCTATTTTTCCAATTCTAAAAATTAATAATTAAGCAATAATAGTCACATGAACTCATCTATGAGATATCTGATTGAGGATAAGGTGTGATTTTCCCATTGTGCATAAATAATTCTAGACAACCAATCTTTTGTTATCTAGTACCAAAAATTTCACTAACTGAATCCTGCCATGTCATGACTCATCTGTGTGAATTCTTTCACTTACTACTTAATAAAGCAAGCTTAATTTTTTATTATACTGTGATAAAAGGGAAGCCTGATTTTTTTTAGGATTTTAATCCTTAAAAATTTACATGGACTGGTGGCCAACTTTTTGAATTGCTCTGATTTGAGGCTCTTCATTCAAAGTGGAAGTGGGAATGGGAGTTAAGGAAATCATATATAAGTAGCTTTTTCCTAAGAGGCTTAGAGATTTGACTACATATTATTTATATTTAATGATTAAAGACCTGCTGGCAAGCAAACAATTGGATTTATTTCTATTAAAAATATAGGTAGGTAGCAATACTGCCATGGGGCACTCAAAACCATAAGCCAATGCATCAATAACTCAATAAGCCAGTCCCCTTCCCTGTGGCTAACCTTCAGTTGATGACTCCTTGGCTGCAGCCCATAGGCAGGCACTCACAGCCTCATAGGAGGCACTGAGCCGCGTGGTAGGGTCCCTCTTTGGCTTGGGTGGAGGCTGTTTCCGTGGTGATGGGAGGCCACTACTCTCATCCAGGCTGAACACCGAGTGCAGAGAAGGAGACCGGGTGGACGGGCCAGCCAGGGACTGCACCAGGCTGTCCACAGCCATGGGGACTGGGATGGAGCTGCAGTGGAAATGCCTTGGTCCACCCTTGTCTTCAGTTCTTGAGGGGAACAAAACACAAACAGCACCCCACCAGAGAGGCCCAGATGCATAATTCAGAGGTTAACAATGAACCTGATCAACCAAACATCATCAAGGCTTTTTGGTAAACAGCCTTCCCCACCAAGGCTGAAGGATGCGTGTACAGCACTCTGGTAACCGGCACATCCAGAGAAAGCTGCCCCATCCTTCCGGCCCCTGCTTGATGATAAATGAGCACATTGGAGATTCATCATGATTACTTAAAAAAAAAAACCTCACATAAATGCAACACTTCTTAAGGAGTGCTGCATTTTCTATCAGGCATTCACTGAATGAATTTTTCACACCCTGATTATTAAGCAAATAAAAAAACAGAATTTCAATCTGAATGATAATTTCTGGAGACTCCATCTTAATAGAGAGTCACTGATGCATCAAATGCAGGGAGTTCATCACCACTTCCCCTTGCAAAACAGTATATACTTAAAACTATCAAAGATTTACATTTTTCTCTCTCTTTTCTCCTTAGCATTTAAACCCCATTGGCAATTATTTAATTATGTGCAGAATTATTATTTTTCTTCTGTTCCTCCATCTGGTTGTCCAATGCCAAGTGAACTGCTGGTATTCAATAAATAAACAGACAAATACTTCTTCACTTAATTTTATATCAGGCAAAAAAACACATACTCAAATTGAGAAATTGGGGTGGCTGTTTAGTTCCAGCAGAGAAAATAACAAACATTATTCTGGAAGTCATATAAAATTAATAGTTATCTGGTTTATAAAAATTCCTTCTGTCTTCACATGTCAATGTAATCATGTACCACTGAGATGCCAATGCATTCATTTCACAAGGAGTCTCTGAGCATTTGTTTTTATAATTATATCTTTGTGTGGCAGAGCACCAACAGGGCTGGGATCTACCGCAAGGCAGAGCCAGACGCCCATGTAGAAAATGAACTAGCTGAAGATTAAAGCATGGCACTCAGTGGATAATTTGTTTTCCCTGTAATGTTTAATTACAGTTTCCCATACAAAGGGATTTTTTTCAGTATTTAATCATTGAGATATTTGAAGCTAATTAGTGAGAGACACATCACCATTTCCACTTTAATAAAAATCCATTTGACATAGGCAGTCAAGGCAAAGAGGAGTCATTTTTTTCAGTGAGAAACAACTAGGTATTACTAAGTTCCTATGAAAAAACAAGTATCTCCTTGACAGTGAATTAGGATCCAAGGGACCCATGTCCCTGCCCTCCCAAGGAGAGTTATTGTGAAGTACAGGTGCCCTCATCATTCATGGAGAGGCAAGAGAGATAAAATGGAGAAGGATCAGATTGTCCCTACATTTCTATTACGACTTCAGCCTCCAAAGTAAACTTTAAAATAGAGGCTTTCCCCAAAGTGGTCCTTATTAGCAAAGAAAATGCAACAGTTTACTAAGGAAAATATCTGTACAACCATTTATTGATTTCACTACCTTCATGTTTTAAGAGTGGCTTCTCCATTTTTTTGGTGATATTTCCAAAGTTTCTATGAATCAGCCTCATATACATGGCACTTGTCTAAAGATGCTGACAACACAGCTAAGACAGAAATACTTGATGCCTGGAAATTGTGTGCCTGAGATGATAAGCGATGTAAGAATTGTAAGTGAAGCAATAATTATTTCATATGACTAAACACATATAACATTTATTTCATGAGAAGAAAGCAGAGGAAAACTGTCCCCTCAGATTGTTATGAGGTTTCCAATAAACCATGTATGCATGCATACATGCCAATTCCCATAATTACAGTCTTATTTGATTAAACTTCATATTAAGGGCTATCGAAACTTTTTTTTATTCCACTGGGGCAATTCCATAGATACTTAAAGTTGTATACTATGTGCCTTTACCTTTTGGCTCCTTCCTCTTGTTTGCTCCTGGCCTCCAGCTTCTCTTTGTGGTGAGTAGCATTCATTTCATTCCGGAGCCGATCATTTTCACGGGCAATGTCTGAAGCATTCTGAATGACCAGGGCATCATAGGTCCTCAGCCCCATGTCCTCTGTAATCTGCAGGAAGCTGTTGATGGACATGACCTCTTGCTGTCTGATGCTTCTTTTCTGAAGCAAATGCTGGCGTGCCAGAAATCCTCTTATAACTTCCATATAAAAGAACACAATCGGAAGTCATGGAGAGGAGCAAAAACAGAAAAACCCAGATGCATACAAACAAAAGTCATAATACATTTATGTCTGAGCAGCTACAAAATAAGATATTTAACTCTGAATAAGAATTTATTAAAATATTCTAATCTCGTATTAAAAAGGACATCTAAATTCAGTCATGATAACACTAAAGGCACAAATTCTTAAACTGAATGAGATTGTACAGGTAATATTATAATAAGGTTTCTACACTTATTCTTTGCTTGAGAGGATGGGCATTGATTGACTGGACTACACTCAATGAAAAAAAAACTAGGTCCAAACCCCAGAAATTTTGGGATGTGGCTCCATCTGGATAATTTTGGGACACACTGATTATCTTTCATTATATTACATTATAACAGAAATGCTGAGGCTCCTGGAATGGGTTACTTTTGGTAACATCATGTACATATTGTTAATAGGACTGTGATTTGACTCCTAGGAACACTAACACTGCATTTCAGACTCTAGGAAGAGATTGTGTAGAAATATAGGACATCCTTTCTGCTGTCTAGGGAAGCAGGGCTAGAAAATAGGTAAGAATTGGGGGAAACAAGGGAGTAAACACATTTTGAAATTGCTAATATGTCAGCACACATGTAAGACTTGAAAATAAAAACAATAAGCGTAATTTAAAAGCACTTTCATGTGTTAGGAACACTATTCCACCACTTAGCGCATCAACTCAATGATAATTAATATACCATTATCTCCATTTTGTATACAAAGAAAGAGAAGTTCTTAATGAGGTCTTATTACTGTGTGTAAGCCTTATTATAAATTATAGGCCCATGGTCTCATGGTTAAGGATTTTTGCCTTAAGGGTTACCATTACTGAATTTAGATATCCCTATTGAATATGAGTTTATAATGTTTTAATAATTCTTATTCTGGGTTAAATGTATCTTCCTCCAAATAAACATGGCCAATGAGTAGAAGAGCCAGGATGCAAATCTCTGATTATCAGGCCAAGCTCATTCCCTTAGCTTCCAAACAAATAGATGTGATCTGTAGCTCTGCCAAGAACAGATCACCAACAGGGTAGTCATAGGTAGCACACTTGCAATCAGTCTAAGGAAGACCTTTGTCACATTGAGCATAGGGTCTAAACGGATCAGGCTGTTTTCTGAGAATGGGACTCTGCTTCCAGTTTCTGAGCATGTTCACGAGAGTAAAATGGGTCTGCTCGTAGGTGCCACGCACAAGGTGCAGGGAGGGAAATTACCATTTGAGCCTTTTGATTATGGGATGCCATCCCTTCCAATTCTAAGTATCTAAGATTGGAAGGGATTGTTCAGATTATAAGGTGATCTATACTCTCAATGAAAACCAATGTGTGTAGCAAAGACAATTTATTTTCCTCTGTACGGGAGAAAAAAAAAAAAAAGGCTGTGAAATATTGAGTGCTTTAAAAAAGTCCGTGGCTATAGGAGAACAAAATGTGGGTTATCTATGATACTCTTCTGATGCCTTTTCTTGATTACAAGGTGGAAAGCTAAACACAACTTTCCAGAGTAATGGCTTCAGAGGCAAGTAATATATGCAGATATCTGAAATGCTGGAGGCTTTTCTTCAGATGGCAATACTAACTGTTCGGTTACTTTGGAATGCAGTGGTATTAAATTAACTGTAAAACAGTCATGCTGAACTAATCTAGAGGGGAAAATATTTAAATAGCAAAAGGTACAATCAGCCTTCCAGACAATCAGACTTCCAGGAAGATAAGATGTGGAACAAACCCAGCAGTGTTAAACATGTGATAGGCACATTGAGGAGAGAAGCAGAATTCAAACTGGCTAGTTCCCTTGCTAATTATTTTACATTAAAAACAACAACGACAACAAAACCCAGGCATTGACTTTTAGAAGGGTGAAGGTGAAGGTGTGTTTAAAATGTTCAATCTCTTGGAATAGAAGGAAGATTAATGTGGATATGCCAGACTTCTTGTGCCCTCCAACTACACAGCAGAGCTATTCACTGGACTCACATTCACCCGGGAATCCATTGTCCCAGGTTCAGAGGACTCCATTTTGTCACATTTCATACTGGGACCCTTCCAAATTCTTTAAAAATGTTATACCAGTTGGTACAATGGATATTTTTAATAAGGGACAACTAATAAAAATAAACTTGTTACAAATATATACTTATTCTCTTTCTGACAAATTTAAAAGACTGCAGTTCAAGACATCTACAGTATTCAGATTTTAAATTTCCTCCAAGACAAAATGAACACATATAATCAGAGAGAAATATTTGTTAGGAATAATTTGAGATTAAAATGATTAAACTTAAGATGAGAGTTACAGCTTTCTTCCCCTAACATTTACAAAGAAAAATTAGAACCCTTGAAAAACAATAAATGACACAAGATTATATAAATTTTGAGTAAATTGTATAGTAGTAAAAGGAATGATTCCAAGGGGTATAAAAGTAAAAATCAATAATTAATACTTTGCATTTAAGAGCCTATAATTTAAAAATGTTTTTATATCTTTTATTTATGCAATTTGAAAGTATGGTTTTCATCTTGATGCCATATTTTGTACCAGTCTCAGTTTTTATCTTTAGAGGCTTAGAGAAAACTAGAGTTCTGCTCATTTCTTCTGTTTTGGGTCAGGAGGGCACAGCAACCTAATATTTCTAACTGTATAGAAGAGAAGTATCTAATGAGTAGCCAAGATGGAAGACAGGGTACACATTCTTCTTATTATGCTTAAGGAAAATTTCCAGGAGAATTCGATGCCCTCTTCTACATACATGTAACATGATATTAAAAGGGATTCTCAGTTGACTCCATAGCTCAGTGATTATAAGACTGGTCTTGTTAATGGGATTCTTCCTATTCCAGTTTCAGCTGAGGCTGTAGATGCAGATTCAGATTCAGGAGATCTGGGCTGGGCCCTGAGATTCTATATTTCTAACCATGCCTAGGTGTTGCTGAGGCTGCAGGTGCCCAGATCACATGGTGGTTTGTCAGGGCTGACCACATAAATAGGGACTGCATAGGTGTGGTCCAAAACAGACCTGTGACCCCAAACTTTGTCTACACGGATGAAGGACAAAATTAAGGAGGTCAGATTACCATCACCCACAGAGATGCTAGGGTTGCTGAGAGTTCCTGAGGCTTCCCCCATCGCTCCTGACACCCAGGTTGGTGCAAACGGCTTCAGGGGACCTTTCAGAGAAACTTGCTGTGTGACTCTGAAGTTTGGGACTTTGGAGGATATGGTGGGACCATGAGTCCTGAAAAGACTGGTGCTGCACCGGTAGTTGCTGTCAGGCCCTGAATGCAGGGTGGTTCTGCTGGAAGAAGTTGCACCTGTCAGGGTCTTAGAGACTGAGTGGTTCTCCAGTGCCAGAATAGGTTTTTAAGACACAAATGTGTGCTTGAAGTCATTTAAAGAGATTTCTTAAGGAGCATCGAGGCCTTGGCAATGCATGTCCATGGGGTGCCCAGCAACTGTGGGACCATTACAAGTGCCCATTTAAAGGAGAGGTCTTGCCAGTTCTCAGATGGATTGTGCAGATAAGTGCTGAAATGTACCCACAAGTCAAAGAGCCATTGAACATCTCTTCGCCCCACCAGAGGAACACAAGGCCAGATCATACTGCTGATGGTCAGACAGAAGAGCTGCTCTGTCTTGTCACTTCTCCCTCCCCTTCCACAGCTCTGGAGGGTCAGAGGGTGTGCATGCACCTGAGTAGGCAGGAGTGAGAACCATGTCCACTGCCCACCTGTAGGGTCTGAGAGGTCCAAGAGGGATGTTTTTATTTAGCATGAGGCTCTAAATTTAGAGCAATACTTGGACTACACTGGCTAAATTCTGAATGAGAGTGTATCATCAGAAAATGATGAGACATTGGGGATTTCTTGAGGGATGTGCCTGAATGAGGCCACAGGGGTTCAAACGGACAGAGGCTTGAACAGAATAAAACTGATTTCTGCCTCCTATGAGCTGTCTTGGCTTGTTTTGAACATTTTCAAATATATCAGACAGCTAAGCTCATTACAAAAAGTTCCACCAAAAACTAGCACACAGAGTAATTTCTCTTTTTAACTTTCTTTGAAATTATATTTATAATATGAGTATAATTAGATTATTAAGTAAATCAGAAATTAAAAATCTATTTACCATATGTTTTATGTGAGGCATAGTTATAATTTTAATGTGTACTTATTTTTGATGATCACTTGGGTTTTGATAGGAAAAAAAATTAATGGAACCTCTCTCAAAGTTAAAATGAAAAAACTTCTATCTGCTATCAAAGATAACACTCTAGATACTGTCATTGCTTCACAAAGGAAAAGTGAAGTCAAGGATTTTTCATGGCATACATGGAATCACATAAAATACGATGTGGCTCATTGGCTGTTTCAGTCCTCCAAACTTGAACATGCCAGTGGTGCTGACTGGACTGGCCTAGGAACCCGGCTCCATGGCTGGGCCTAACTGCCACATGGAGGGTTTTGCACAGTGGGTTTAAAGGTACACTTTTCTTGTCAGCATCAATGATCATGACTATTTACAAGGTAGAGGATGCATAAATCATAGGATATGAATATCCCTTCTTCCAAATACTGATTTGGATGAAAATTTGCTATAAAATAGCAGTTGAAGTGATTACCAAATAAAGCATGAGCAGCGTAGTGTCTGTACACACTGATAACAGTTAAAGAGCAAACTAAGCCACAGTATCCTAAATCTATGAAAACTCTGCCTGGAAGTAGCATCACAGAATGGATGGAGTGGTCCACTCTAATGCGGATCCCAATGACATTTAACTTGGGAGTGAACCAAATTATTTTGTATTCCATAACCCAAAAAAGTTCAGATATGTTAGTGTATACTGTTACCTTTCTGACAGGTGATAATTTTTCTCTGCAGCTGTAGGCACAAATCATTGAGCTGGTTGACATGCCAGTATTTTAGAAACACTTTTCGAACTCCCATCTAAAACATAAATAGCAGGGAAACATTTAACAGCATGAAGATGCCAAAAGGATGATGAGTAAACCATCAGGCAAAGCTTTTTCTGGAAGACAATTAGAAGAAGCAAAGCTAATAAAATAAATTCCAGTGTATCCACCTTATTATTTTTAACACTATTACATTTAATTGCAATCCCAAAGGCTTTGTTCTAATAAGTATCTTTGTTGTGTGTACACACTATCACCAGTATTTGCAAATGCCTACACACTACAGTTGTGGTTACACCATGTAGTGCAAAATACTGATTGGCTTTGACTCTTTATCAGAAGATAAAATCATACCCATGAATGAATTCTTATACTCCAGAGCTAGACCCCTAGCATTCCTTTGTGATCGTTTTTTCTTTTTTTTTTCTCATCTCACAGCAGGGAGGTTAGGTTTACAAGAAGGAAAACAAACACACAAAAAGAACAAAACAAACATACAGCAGACACACAAAATTGTCACGAGTCACTTAATTTTCTAGTACATGGTATATTTATGAATTGAATGTATACAACTGTAACGACAGAACTGCAACATCAAAGTAAAAAGTCGTGTGTGAGCAATAATCTTCTAGATGTCTGCATAAATAGTAGTATACAAAAAGATTCTTCTCTAGACTTTCTAAATTTCATGTCACCAAATTAGTTTTTACAAAAAGCGTTATTAGTGGTATGCAGCATAGTCCAAATGTGCTGCTACTGACGAAGACAGCTACCAAAGAAAATTCTTTAAAACATATAACAATAAGCCATGCCCTTGCATTTTAAAAATAATTTTCTTGTGTGTTGTGCTTGTTTTCTAAATTCACAGAGCTGTGGTAAGTGTGAGGAATGCCCTTCGTGATGTAAGCATTCACAGTCTCTTAGGGGAAGCAGACATAAATAATTGCAGAAAAGCCTGGTGAACACTAACACGAAGTGCTGTGGAAGCTCTGAGGTGATATTCTGTTAGATTAAGAAGAAATACTGCTTAGGCAAACCTTGTAATATGTTCATAATCATATTCTCAGCACTTGAGACAAACACCATTAAAATAAGAGGAAGACTAACGTGTGTGCTCCCAAGCATGAACTGGGGACAGTAAAATGATAACACTGCACGGTCTTTGCCATGCATCACAATGACACCCAAGCTTGCACTTATATACACACCATTAGGTACTGGAAAGGTTTATAGGTCAGACTTGTCTTCAGAGTGTGTGGCCAGAGGCAGTTTATGAACCTTTTCATATGGAAACTAAGTTTACTACAAACATATTTTGTCACTTCCCATCTTTCCTTCTAACTCTCCCTTTAGTCATGTTATTTTAATGAAACAAACACACAGTTTTGCAAGAGACTGGGACCTGAATCCTGCACTGTGGCAGCCAGGCTAGTTAGATCCACAGGAAAAGCTCTCAATTACTGTCCAGTCTGAGGCCTCTGGTTGAGTAGATGTTCTTCATTTAGTTTTCTTTAGTCGGTTGAAATTTGAGACATTTGCCTGGGTAGGTGGCTACGGAGAGTTGTTACTTCTTTCCCCATTGTATTGCTATTCTCTCTCCCTAGTTATTTTCCATAATTTACAGCCTTTTTTTCCCCTTCCCGACTGTTGACTTATTTTGGCAGTCAACAGGAAGAACAGTTGGTACTGTCTGTGAGTACTGTGGAACAAATCTGTGAGACAGGCATTGGGAAGGAGGGAGCATGTCATCTTTCTGCTCATCTCTGACTGTGGTATGTTGCTTATTGTGGGAAACTAAATCCCAAAAGCAAAATTCATGCTAACCTGGTTTCCAAAATGAAACTCTAAAACAGTGATAGCCAGCAATACTGCACAATGGGTGGACTCAATAATGATCATTAGGGGAACTAGTATACGGAAGAACACAAGGGGGAAAGACATAGGGAATACAAACAGGAGAACTGGATTCTATTTCCTCCTCTGGCCAGGAAGAGAGTTAGACAGATGACTAAGATCTCTTATGATGACATGTGTAACAGCCATTCAAAAAAATAAATAAACAAATTAGTTTATCTTGAGAATTCTGCTGGATTTTAGAGATATAAAGGAGGGCCTTCTCTTCATGGAGCTCATAGTTTACTGGGGAAAATCAGCAGTGAGCAAATCCAGCCACAATACATGCTCAGTACAACGACAAGAGTTATGTTCAAAGGCCATCAGAGAGGAGGAAGTGATCAAGATGGAATCAGGTAGGATTCATTGTGAAGCATATTAATTAAAGCCATTTAGTCCTGAAGGATATACAGGGATTTCCCAAGGACTCTAGAAATGGTGAGAAAAGATGAATGTGCGGCAGCAAAACCAGCATGTGAAAGGCAAAGAACAGAAAATGATAAACAATCTTGGGGAACAGCTGTGTGAAGAATGGTAATAGAAGAGGCTGAACATGTAGCTTGTTGTCAAATTCTGAAGAGTATTCCAGAAAAAATGGACATTTTCCCATAAGCAATGTGGTTAAAGTGAAAGAATGAAAGGGGTTAAGATCTAAATTTTATAAAAATAATTTTTGAAACTGTATTTGAAATCTATATAGTTCCTTATTAAAACTAACTGTCTAAAGAATGGATTGTTGGGCTTGGCTTTGGGAGGTAACTGTTTGGCGAGGTGGGACAATACAATGCAATCAACAATTTGGGTTTGAAAGATTATATAACCATTGCTTGTCTGTTGGCAAACCTTTATTTATCTTTTATAACTGAAATCAAACACCATATTCATTATTAGATTCCTGATGCTTATTTCTTAACTTCCAGTAGGGCTTTAATGACTTTCATCATGTTCCTAGAGCACCCTATCAATGACTATTTCTCTTATTATATTACATTGCATATTTGTCATTATATATATGTGCATATATATGAGTATATATACATATATATTCAGATCTACTGAAGAATATGAAGGTATATTCTTGATCTTATAAGTGGTAGACATGTGAGGAAGATAGGTTTGTATTAGAAACTCAAGATGAGGAACTGTGAAGTCTTGGTATAAGATGAGTCATAGACATGGATGATAATGTCTTCAAGGATGAAAATAAGGTATGAAGGACAATGAAAATAGAAGCCAGACCCTGAAGTCATTCAGCAAGCCGGAAATAAGTTATGAACATCACCCAGTAATAAAATAAATGATGGTGAATATAAAAGGAAAAAGAAGAATGGAGTGAAAATGGTCTACAAATAGTGTAGACATAAGACAAGGTTGGAGAGCAATGATTCAACTGAACCCTCTCCTCTACTGAGACAAAGGAAGTGAAAAAAGTGAAACCTTATAGTAGAGTATTGTCAGGAAATATCTGGTTTTCAGTTCATATATGGAGGCTAAATTAGAAAGTGAGCAAATACAGAAGATGAAGTGGATTTTTCTCCGGATATATTGAGATTCCATAGGACCTGATTGTGGGTAATTGAGAAGCAGTATGTTTCACAGGGCAGATCTGCATGTTAGGTCTGACTTGGAGGCAGAAAAAAGAAGTTCTTCCTGAAAGCCATGGAATAGAATAAGGGCAAGTGAGGAGTAGGGTGAGTACATGGGGCACAGGGCATGCGTGTGGAAAGGTG